>LD355964.1:46735-74398 GCA_001465055.1 Ptychodera flava
TTGTTACATTGAAGTAAAATCGAATTTACGAAAATAATGTGCATTGTAGCTTTACATTTACATCAACTCAGAATGTTTTTCATCCTATTCACGTTTCAAATGCCATACATGAAACTCATGTTTGTTCTAAAAATTTCAGTTTTCAATTCGTTTTCTTCAAAAACATAATGACTACCACAGAATAATCGTCAAGTAATGAGTCAGAATCCAATGCAAAGCATTTACCGGTTTTGTATTAAATTGTTAGCTGAGGTATTCATCGAGTGAGATCTTGTCATACTGATAACTTAATGTAACATTTTTATATTAATAAATTGTTTGTTTGCAATATAACGACCTTACAAAATAGTGATGAATATTTTCTGGAAGGAGTCAACGGCTTGCTTAATGCAATAATGACACAAAGATTTGACAGCAATGAAAGTCTTAGACATTTTGCTGCTCAGATTTTTAAGGACAGCAATGAGTTGGTGGTCACGCAAAACAATATATGCTTGAACCTTAAAACAAATTGTATTCTGATGTCAGATATTTGTACTTTGCATATTTAACGTACTTTGGGAATTTGCTGTCATCTCCAGAATGATTGCATGATAAAATTTGCAAGTTATGTTGACTGCATAATCGCATGTGTACATTTGAAGATATTTTCAAACTGAAGTCTGTAAGTCATCTACCATGTATACTACATATTTATCGAATATTTTTACAAACAGAATGGCCAAAGAAAACGGAAGCCGATTTATTGGCAAATGCACAGAAGACATATCCTGAAGCACGGGAGCAAATTCAACTCATAACAGCTTTTATTCATTAGAAGATAAGTATTCTATGTGAGAAGAAGATTACAATGTTGAAATCAGATGTATTTCGACTGAAATAAGTTGACTGCATTGGCACAGGAATTTGAAGACGTACCTCATAGCATCTGCATTGATAGACGACTTTCTTAACTGCATAAGAGGGATCATTGGCTTTGCGAATGAACAAATTTGTGTTACAGTCTAGCCCATATTTTGTGTACATATGTTCATTTCGTGACACATAAACATTTGCTTCACCTGGAAGTGAAGTGGTAAAATTGTCATTGCAGAAAATACATTGACAGGAATGAAGACAAACGTTGTGATTATTCCCTGCTTTTACATGAACCTTGTGTGTTGCTTATCTTGAAGTGGATAGACGTGAATATTGATGGATTTTCATATTCATTTTCCGATGTCATGTGGTATTGATATTTGACAACAATTTCGGAGCAATGTTAAACAGTCCATATGACAGTTTATAGCATGGTTATGCTTCGACGGTGGCCTTGCCAAATGCCAAGATATATAGAGGAAGAGAATGTACCTTGTGAATGTATAACATTATGTTTGTAACTCTATCGACCACTTTGCATCGTTCTTTGTTCATAAAAAGCAAGACCATCTCCACGTTTGCTGACCTCCAATTACAACTAGCAACTGATGATCATCCTCTCAAATACACTATCATGACCAAAAAACAATTCCGTCTTTATTAAAAATATCATTATTTATATATTTTATCGGTCGCCGAACTCATTTAACAATGAAGTTTACAGTGAACGAAAGTTAGTATTTTTCGAAATTGACTTTGATTTCTAAAATAAATTTAAAGATGCCAAATCTTCATACAAATCGAGTAATACAGTACTGTAGCAAGTACTATAAATCTTATTAAGTGAAATAAATATACTTACATCTGCCATTATTTAGATCCAAAACCGTGAATGAATTCCAGTGCTTTGGGTTCGGGGCTGTATAGATGTTTCTATAATCTCCATAGTCACTGAAGACGGTGAATGGTAAGGGCTGAAAGATACAGAACATGATAGGTGTTTAAGGTAGGTGACTGAGTAAAGTGGGAGTTTTAAGAGTTTCTTCATATGTGCAAATGTCACAGGTTATAACGAGTAGATAAGATACGTGACTAGAAAACCCTTTTGATCAATGTTACTTGGAGACATCATAAGCATCCATCTTACAGTTTGATTCTATGGACCTCAAAATGCCTAAAGATAACCCTCAGCCTTGAACTTCGAAGAAATAAATACACAGAGCTGATTAAGACTTAATTAGTTGATTTCATCATATATCTCTAAAGACTTTCACATGTCAGTTGCTGACCAAGCAATGAAAATGCATGATACTATATTTATACCAACAGACACTGAGGAAAAATGATGATTTGGTATTTTTTTTCATTTTTTTGTAAAGAAAGACTGTATATAACTTTCCAATTTTATATTAAAATCCAGCTACCTCATGCCTATTATGAATATTTTCTTTCAAAATGGCGTCGCCTATTGGGTCTTTTGTGCAAATTTCTAGATGAAGACAATGACATTACAATTAAATTAGGATATTACTGAGGGCGCTGTTCCTCATCTTCATACATGACAATGAAATTGGCTAATACTGTGCCAACTATAGAAGTGTTCTATCTGGTTA
Organism: Ptychodera flava; assembly: GCA_001465055.1. Taxonomy (NCBI): domain Eukaryota; kingdom Metazoa; phylum Hemichordata; class Enteropneusta; family Ptychoderidae; genus Ptychodera; species Ptychodera flava. The sequence continues at coordinate 49,207 of LD355964.1, forward strand.
TTGTTACCCGAAATATTTGAAGTCAATATTTACCCATTTGATGATTAGGAGATAAATTATTCAATTGAACTAATTCAGCATTCTAAATATTTCCTTCTCACAATCCGTATATCCTGTCTGAGTATTCGAGGTTGTTAGTTTTATATAATTTTATTTTGGACATCTGCATTGATTTGACAGATGCGCTGCACAATGTGGTTATTTTGAAACCAACATAACGCTCTAGAAAACACCTAAAACGTTACTGAATCCGCGAGAGATCTTCTGCTGTATGCAATGGGCTTTGGGGCCTTAATGCAAAACTGTATTAAGATGACGGCGATTGCAGCAAAAAGGCTAATTGGCGGCAATATTGGATCACAGTGCAAACAAAGAGTACATCTTTCATTCTTCTGAATGTAATTGCAATAGGTTTAGCCTCGTCTACTTTAGTGGCTTTAGACGTGAAGGACTTGCTGACTGAAGGCCATGTTGGCATATATCTAGAAAAACCAGATCTATGGTACAAAATAGCAAGTAATATGCATCTAGTTTATCTCATTTACATCAAAACGGTCTCTAATGCTCGCTTTGACATTGTGCCTTACTTGATCACTTCATCATAAAGCATTTCATAGAAGGATTTTGTGAGCTACTTCGGTACAATACACTGTATACTTACATAGCCGTAATCTTTTCGGACAGGCCAGGCACAGGTCTCATTAAAATATGGCGGCCATCCAGTGACGTCAATGACTATTACTTCAATGTTGTAAACTTGACATTCTCTACGAATACCATGTATCACCTTAATCATCAGATATATTTTTATATTGTACCATTTATTTGATAAACAATATTTCTCATCAATAATTTGTTACTGTTGCATGAAATAATACATTGTATGGCAAACTTATTTTTTGACTGATGCATCATTAGTTCCGCGTACTTAAACAATGTAATGTAGGTCTTCGAAACAGTTGAACTAGTGAACTTTATGCACAAAAAATTTCAAATTCGTAACTCTACAAGATATGTGTTCTGAATGCAGAAAAATAAGATTTAACTTGGAGAATGACTGGACGACACTGTGCATGACGCATATATCTATTCCTAAATTTTCTAATGCTCACTTTTCAACACCTACCAATTTTGCTGAGACCAGTAACTTATAAATATTGTTGTCATCATAGTCCAAATATTTCTCAAGATATATACTACCATTATCACGATTTACACCAAACACTCCGTCCTTGTAAAGGAGACAGGAAACAAGTTGTCATTAGGGGCGACGTCAAAAGATCGATGTTTGAAAAAAAACTTAATTGCTTAAGTTTGGGGGTGGGGGGTTTTTGGCCAAATTAATTTCTGTGCAGTCAAAAACGATTTAACATCTTTTTGGCAAATTTTACGATTTCAAGGCTGTTTTTTGTACTCTAAAACCGATCCAGTCACCCGTATTTTTGTTACTTTATAATGGTTTTCAATTTTTATTAATTCAATGGTACATTGGTACGTCGTTTGAAAGAATTAGTACAGGGTATGAGTCCGCAATGTTTTTCAATTTTAGGTCAGTTAAGTTGGAAGGGGGGGGTGGGGAGGGTCTGAGGCCAAACTTAAGCAATTAAGTTAGATTTATTATGTTGAACTTTTGATGTTGCCCCTTAGCACATCAATGTATATTCGCCCCTCTATCGTCGAGTCTACAGCAGACCTTTGGGCGAGACTCTACTTAAGGGTCTATAAGTCTACACAACACCAGATGAGGCCCCTTTCCTTTTCACCTCATTATACTTTATGAATTCAAGGATTAATGCTTAATGTGATCATTGCATTCAAGTTCTATATTTTCCGGGTTTATCGCTGGCTTGTCTGCGATTTGCAACAGTGATATGACTCATTTCAAATTCTCCCAATCTTACGGGAGAATGCGTCTCCGGGAAAATATTCAGACTCTCAAACTTTTACGATTATTCTTTTAGCCTCGCCTCGTTCTTGTAAGGCTCATTTTGAAGTTTAAGGAGTAAATATAATTTTCAAAGTCTTAGTTTTGTCTATGTCGGTATTTTTATTTTCCCATGGAGATAACGCAGGAATAGTGGTCATTTTGAATTTCAAATATAGGTAAATATTGGAAAAATTGCTTCTGCAGTACAAATTTGTGCTAAGGGGCCACCGATTTTTTATTTTTTATTTTTAAAGAGATCTAGAAGGGTCGAAAGTTTGCTTGAGGAAAGTTTGAGCGAAAGTGGAAGTCTTTCATTTTCGAGGGGCGAACTACCTTAATGAATCAGAAGTATATTCCCGGTACCTTAAAATCTGGTGGTAGTATAAAGTAACAAACTACGTGTCCAATAATTGGTGCACCCACCTGCAGACACTCAAAGTGACACGCACATCACTCACCCTTACGTAGTCACCATCGTACTTCCTTAAGCTTACCGTGTTTCCCTCGACAAATGAGAAACCCTCAACACCTTTTCTTTGAAAGGAGTCTTCATATATGACGCTTTCTACGTCAGCATCCTAGTAAATATGTTGCAAAAGATGGTTTGTTATAGTCATAAATCAATTATATCCAAATCATATTTCATTGCAAAATACTACAGGATTTGTCCCAAACCAAAAAAAAATATTGTCTACAAAGAATTAAGTGTTTGTCTGCACGCATGTAAAATGTGCGGTTTTATGGCTCTTGTTTATTTGATATGTAAGGCTTGTAAAGCTGAATTTCAGATGCATTAAAAACAATGAAACAAAAAACAAACGTACTTGTAGATCAACCAAGTACAGCCTGGGTCAAAAGGGTTTGCTCTAACATGACAATCCTAGAAATAAGCTTACCAAGGTACTAGTTGGAAATGCAAGCTTATAAATTGTTATCAATTTGCAACTAAATATACTACAATGTGTTTAAATGCCAACCTAAGTATGATGGTCATCTAACTTGACGACGTACACGTGTTATAAACTGGTCTGAAATGATTTATGAATACTTACTTCTTGAATTGTGACCGAGATATTTTGCAGAATCGGCGGCGTGGCTTCTTGAATATTCCCGAGAATTGTCCCTATGGTGGAGAGAGGGAGAGTTGTAGTTTTGTTTCAGCTTGTAATTTAACACCTTTTACACATATTTGACTCGGAATACTCCGGTAATATAACAAACTTTAGAAAAGATGTGTCAGCTAATTCTTTACTTTACGTAGAAATGTTCAGTCTATATGTATTTCCTGCTAAACCCGATATCAGATGTTAACATTTGGATAGTTCTTGATGCACTAATTTTCTAGAATATTGGTAGAGATATAAGCACTGCCCTCTTTGGCAAAGAAAAGTTTAACTTATGAATTCGTGTCACTGCTTTCAGGTAAACTAGTAAGACATGTCAATGAGCGTCTTTAGTTGGAAAGTATGGATACAGCTTCTTCTAAAACATAGTAATAGTTCGTTGTAAAATGAACACCGTGTGTGGACTTTGAATTTCAATCCCCGGTAAACTAGGCCTATGTCATTTCTAATGGAAAGACGAATCCGATTCCATTATTTTGAACCTTGGGACTAATTCAGAAGTTCATATTTTCAATGGTTTTGCTCACGTGCTGCATATAATTCCAACTATATGTTGTTTGTTCGTTTGTTATAAGAATCACAAATTTGTTTCATCTCGTTTAGTGTTAAAGATTAGATAGTTATCTCTACAATAATACTAGCTGTCAAAGAATATTCTTTTCCTTCATTGAAGAAATGATGTTGTAAAAGAAAGCCATGGCGTTTAAATACCATTACAGAAGTCATATTACAGCCATTAAACCATATGATGACGTACAAGGTATCCTCTAGAAGAATAAAGAGGAAAGTACGCTAAACCAGCTCATTTTGTACCGCGCCGTCTGTGTCCGCGTTGAAGATCCTGATTTACTGTACGCATGCGCACGCCTTCGGCGCGTTTTAAAGGGCATGACCCATGATCGTTCGTAAAGGAAAATATGTCACTTGTGCGACAACACACAGTGTGAGAAGAAAGCGGTCTAACGCTAGCGTTTTCAGCATATGTGCCAGGGACATGAGAAATACAGTTCAATTCAGTTTCAATGAATAACGAACAAAATGATCTACTGATTGGCATGGGTTTTGCACAAGAAAACTAAAAATTGCCTCTAAAAGGGTGTATTTTCAATTTAAAGTTCTATTTTAGGTTTAATTATAGGATATAACACGTGAGTCACCAAAGTTAAACTTTGATTTTAGCCCTTCATATTTCGTGAAATTTCTGCTATGAACACGTCAGTAAATTAAGATTTGGTTATTCCTCACTTTGTTGCTTTACGGAAGACAATATATTAGTCTCAAAGGATTTTACAACTGAAAGGTATTCCACTGAAGTGATACCTAGTTTCCATTGTATTTGTTTTTCCGTTGACAAATTTAAGGGTGTCAGTAATTTATCATCGACAGTAATGTTTTAAATGTTTACCCCTCATCTCTTCAGAGCGACAGTCTGCAACTTCATATTTATCGAATGATGAAAGGAATGGTCAGAAGGAAACGTTTATATTCCGAAACGAATTTCAGCCGTCTCGCTGATTGTGTGTATACTCGTTCTTTAACTTCACTTTACTTCCAAAACAATGTTTCTCTTTACCAAACGTGCAGTAACAATATTGAAACTTTTCATTGTTGAAGGTCAAACAAGTTGTAATTGACATGTGTTTCGTCATCTCCATTAAAGAAATGATAGTTAACACTTTGCAACGATCACATTTTTACAATACCACAACTTTCAACGGATTATGAATTCAAACCGATACGTACGTATTCAAACAATATATCATTCTGCTGGAAGACGAATGTGTTGTAATATTTTATTTTTAGTATTTTTATTATCGATTGCGACGGTCTTGCTTTCGTCAAAATATGTTTGTAGGACGAACAGAACAAACAAAACCGTAACGTGATCCATAACAGCAGCCTATCATTACGACAGAAATTATATTTTGTTCATTTTAAATCACGCCCAGCCTTGAAGTTTGAAATATTGTCATCTGTGCGGGATTGGAAAATAAACGAAAATCGGTGTATTTTCATAGGTTATTGAACCACTCTAACAATATAGGTAATAACATATCGGACGTAATAGAAACATAAGTGCATATCATATCAAAGGTAATGCATTACAGGCAACGACAGGCATGGACGTGAGTCAATGCAGTCAAACACAGTGCTTTGGATGAATCCATTTACAGGACATATGTAGACGAATATCATACAAAGAAATATGGTGGCAGCATAACCAAAATTTTCATAACAATTGTGCATTTTGTGATGAAAGCATGATTTTTTGTAGGAATGTAGATTATCATAATATAAATAAATTTGGATACCGAGCCACCAGAGGTTGAGTCTCGTTCTGGTAAGGCGGCCATTTTAAATATGGCGACCATCAGTCACTATAAAATCCCATAGTTGCTGCTCTACGGATGATTCTGTGGGGAATTGTGGACGTCTTTCCATCATAAATGCCCATTAAGATTACTATTTGCACATTTTTATTGTTTTAAAATCAATTTGCATACCAAGCCCTTAAGCATAGAGCCTCGTTCTGGTGTAGCGGCAATTTTTAAACACAGCAATCATCAATTACTGTAAAATTCCATAGATGCTTTATTTACAGATGATTCTGTGGTGAATAGTGAATGTATTACCGTCATAAATGCATATTAAGATTTCTATTTGCATTTTTTATTGTGTCATTATTTCATTTTCTCAGAAAAGCGGGTTCTCTTAATAAAATTATTGACAATATGGCTGCCATAAGTCCTAAATGGAAGATTCAAAATTGCAAAATTTCAAGAATGTGTTTTGACGATGAGCAGTTGTTAGCTGTTCTGTGTAAGTAGACTATCAGTAGGTACTGTTCTAATTTGGTGCTAATTTCTTGATAGTACATAATTTGCTTTTCAAATGCAAAAACGGGGTAACATAGTCATTAAATGGTATTACTCAACTTTCTTTCGTTTTAATAAACATGAAAGGTAGGGAAAGCAAAGCTCAAACACAATCCTACACTTTTGTCAGTGATGTCCGTGCTTGGCACTTCCCGGACCTGTGCTTGCTTTTGCATGACTTGTCAGCTGGCGAGTATTTTATTCCTTTCCGTTGTGTTTACATAGGCTAGGACAAGTTTAAATGATAATTCCGAGATTGAACATAAACCTCAGAGAGTTTACATAGTTCAGTATTCACAATTGCACATTTATTTTTTCTGCTAAAATTTTCTTTCGCATTCTAGGGATCCCAAGCGTCTATAAATACAGCTTTGTTATCCTAGAGGTGCATGTAGACCTCTCTGGCCTACGGATTAATATTTCTTGACTGTTGACATAGTGTCATCGTCTGATAGGATCTAATACCGTGCAGTTTATATACAAGAATTGTTTTTGTCTGTATTTACCCGTTTAACATGTCAGGCGATGAAGAGAAGTTGAAAAACGTTGCAAATCACTCTTCCCATAGTTTCTAATTGAAAATATGCAACCAAAATTACTCAACACATCCTGCACTTGACGTTTACTAGGTGAAAAATACCTTCTCTGGCGGCCATTTTGAAAAATGGCTGCCATGGCAACGCTTCAACAGATTTTCAGTGGCTCGGTATCTGAATTTGTTTAACAATATTAAGACACATCTGAGCCAAGTTTGGTGCTTTTATCACAAAATGCACAATGGATTTGCCATGCCGCACCACTATCAAACAAAGATTTTTATGAAATAAAATAAGCTCAGAAGATGACCTTCAATAAGACAGACTTAACAAAACCGCATATGAGTCTGCATTACTGTGATTTTACAAGCCTCGTCAGAATATGCCTGTTACAGCTATAGAATCCCAATATTTTTTCGTAAAAAAAGTTTATTTCATATTGGTAACATGTTCTTGTACCAAATAGAACAGATTTCATACAAGGCATTGCATTTTTCATTATGTCAAGCTAAAAAATTGGTAGAATTTGAGATGTGCTGTAATTTGCGATGTTAAACTTTAGGGTATGGTGTAAATTTTGGTCATATTTCGAGAACACTGTGGAAGATATTGCATATTACAATACTTCATCTTAAAAGGTTATAATTTGCCTTTCTAATGATACCAAACAAGTGAGGTTATGTTAAAAAACTAAGCTCAGCAGATGACTTACAAGAAGACAGATTTGGCGAAAACGCGTGTGGGTCGAAAAATCGTGATTTTGCGGTACCCTTCAAAACATGGCCGTAACACCTATTGCATCCCTATATTTTTTCTGTTCAAATTCCATTTCGTATTTTAGAGATCCCACGGCTTCTGAAAAATGCAGGTTTGTTATCCTGTGGGGTGCACGTAGACCCCTCTAACCAACCGACTTTTAGTTTTATAGAATTGTAGACCTCCTGGCCAAAGAATCTGTCAACAGTTCATGATAAAATCAAAATTGCAGTAGATCGTCGACAGCTATTTGATCCGCTTATTTGGCATTTTATCCGCTAACCTGGAGCAAAGAAACGAGCTTTGATATTTCATAAAATTGGATATAATACTTGCTGAGTTCAGGCAAGTAACTGGGTGATCGGCTATGACGCCATAGGACACAAACTACAAATTAGTTACGAGCGACTGCCGACTGCATAGATCAATGGATGCCTTCTGCTGTTGGCAATCTCAGTTCAATGTGTAACTGATCTGAATTAAGAAAATGGCAATAGCGAGACACTGACCTCATTTTCAAACGTAAGCTACTCCTTACCTGTAGTGTTTGATCTATGCCCGTATTCGATTCCCTCCGTCTCGTAAAAGTAACACGTTTGGATCACAAACACCAACACAGTGCATACAATCCTATATATTCTACGATTTTGGCGTGAACTAACTCCTCTGTCCATGTTTCGTAGGTTTGCCATAGAAGTAACTGCAAGTGTTTCGCATCGAAACCGTACTAAAAGAAGGAAGTAAATGTGTTCAGACAAAAGGGGAAGTGTTCTTGTGGTATGTAAGGTACTCATACCAAAAATATTGTCCCCCGGCAAGTTTTCGTTTCATCCTGCGTTAGATGAGAGAGTCGTAAAAAAGAAATTAGAGGAACGAACTTGCTTTTTCTATTCTGGAGCCACAAACACAAATTTAAGAAAATGGATAGGAGGATACACGGTTCCCTTTCAGATTATTGCCGTGAAAATTAGATCTCCTCTGTGCAAGATGATATATCTGTGCACGTTACTATACAAACTGTCAAATCAAAAGCCATTTCTACACAGGTCCAACTTTTCCACGTAATAAATTAAGCATGTCTCCGTCTCTCAATGTCAACACTGTTTGCTGTACAAGTGACGAGACCCATAATTACGCGATAATGTCACTTATTGACAAGTGTCGACAGAAAGTTCAATCGAAATTGTCTGTAATCTATTCATTATATACCAATGGGCGTTAGAAGCTGAAGACAATCGATTTCTTGATTCCTGTTGTTTCTTTTCAGATTAATATTGCCTGAACAGTAAAGCTGGCAAATATGCCAACTGTATAGCTCATGAACATAGCAACCATTCGGTTGCCCCTCTGACAAGGTATTGTGTAGTACAAAGGGCAAGTTCCGGGTTGAAAGTTCAACCACAGCTCAAACCCTAGAGGTGACACGACGCGTAATCACGTGCAACATGAGACATGACCAGTACAATTGTTGTTAGTAAGCCAATGCCCGGGTTTTCCGAAATCAACTTCTGCGAGGTGTGAGTCATACAGTTCCTTGAACTGTGATCTTTCTATTGTTCCTGGTTTTCTATGCAATTGTACCACTCAATATGTGAATTGTGGATACATTGCGTGAAAATATACAAAGCAGACACAAGTAAACGGAATGTCTATGGCGCCCTTTTACTCATCTTTTAAAATAAGTTTTGCTTCAAGTGGGAAGTACGACTCTTAGTCGGTGAATCTCTCGTACACCATGGCAATCAAAGGATAAAGTCAACTATTTAACGCCGTGCCGGGTTCTGTTTCTTTTTGTTGCGTAAGCCTAGTAGTAAGCTTGGCTATGTTTATTTTCATGACGCGGTCTTGTTCGGAACCACTCACCTCTGAACGTTTGTCGAGCAGTGAAAATTTCTCAACATTTACAGTTTTTCAAGCAATTCCATACGGCAAAGATTGATGTTTTTCTATTATCATACACTGTGAAGTTCTTCTCCTGTACACTAGTGTTTGCGAACATACAACTCCAGGATTTTGTGCCTCTCTTTGTGCCGTCCACGGTCATCGGTAACAAATTGAATGCACAAATATCGCCTCGAGTCATTGATCATTGACCAGTACAAGCTCTGTCACAAAGTAAGCGACATGACGTTCATTTAGGAGCATAGCCAGTGCATTCACAGTATAACGTACAACACTAAGTGGCATTCATGCAATGTGTTTACACGGAAATGTTTAGTGCCCGTTACTGCGGTTCCAGGTTGTGAAATGAAAGTTTTGAAGTATGAATTTACCATGAATATTGATATCAATTAAGACCTTCCTCACTGATCATACATTAGACCTTTCTCACTGAACATTACATTACATTTGGAAAATTCATTTTTTGAGAACAAAAATGTTGCATGTCTTGCTATATTAGTGGGATAGGCTGGACAGATCTCCATACAGCAATCGACGGATCACGGGTTGAATATTTAGATAGATCACTAAGAATGTATCATAATATGTTGACCAAAGGCGTTTTTTATAAACTTAATAAACTATATAAAAGCAAGGTTATAATGATATGGAATTGTCTAAAATATGTGCATAATGTTCTGTTATATAATGGACAAGACCATGTTTATAATTTAGATTCACTATTACACGAGCAACGGTTGAAACGTTTTAAGATTATAAGTGGTCTTAAGGAAATGACATCATTGCAGCGAAATATTGAAAATATGCAATCTTAACAGCATTACATGTTGGTTAAAAAGACAATAGAGGAGAAGAATATGTAAATGACCCGTTAGACCATTATGCTATCTCCGTTATTCATTAAAATACGTTCAAACTCTATTGACCTTGAAGGGAATAAGTTAATGGTATGAAGGAACAGGAGGATGCAAGTTTTTGCCCTGATGAAATTGTTGATATGTATATTATTTTCTGTTTATATGTAAACACAGTGCTGTGATCAGAAAGACATTGTACCTGCCTTTTTAATGATGTAATCTCGAAGTTTGATTACGGAACAATCATTTACAATCATTTATAAGTTTCTGGAGGTATGAACTTTCAGTTTAATGTGTTATTCAGTAATACTCTGTGGTAAATACACCGTGACCTGGTGGAAGCTGTTTCAAAGGTAACCAATAGCCTTAGTTCAGACTCTCAGGTGGAGAGAAGTGCCCTCAACGATATTTAATCTGGTTGAAAGCTGTCGCTTTGTAAGGTGTTACTTTTCTCGTTTGAGTGTGTTTTGTAACAGTTAGGGACCGTCTCAGATTATCGCAGAAGTTCAAAAAGCGAAATTCATTCGTTTAGGGGGGGGAGGGGGTTTGACCTCCATTCAATTAGTGAACTTCACTTTCGCACTTTTATTTTGTGATCACAAGTTTCGTGTGTTTATTTTTAATTAAAGAAAAACTGCACACTCGTGCCAACAAATTTGTAACTATTTCCATCTCGTTCGCGCCCTAAACACAATTTACCGATAGTAACATTGTATCCTAAACCTTTCATTCATCAAATTATACAAAGACAAAAAGTATCATTTTTAAATGTGCTATTTACAAGCGTCTGCTCTAACCACTAGATGTCTTTATTCTCACTTGTTATGCACCTGGTCATAGTCGTTTTAATATGATTGAACATGCCTGGGCCCCCTTGTCAAAGTTTCTCGCCTATTTACCGCCCCTACAAAGTACAAATTGCGTGTTCACAAAGACAAAGAACAGCACAAGAGATGCAAAAAGGGAAAGTAAAATAAAATGAAAATTTTATGAGGTAAAATGCCCTGTTATTACTCAAATCTGATCGATTATTTTAATTGAAATGTGGCAAGGGGAATACGTCTTTAGTAGCTATAGCAAAATGCAACATTGTACTCTCAGGCAGACATGAACATTTCGCACTTTTGAAGTTTCGTTTAGGGGGAGGGGGAGGGGGTTTTGATCTAAACGAAGGAATTTCGTTTCTTGAACTTCTTCGACAATCTGAGACGGTCCCTTACTCTAATTAAAGTGATTTGCAATCATTTGATTTTTGTCTATGTTTTTAGAGAACCAATACAAACGTTGTTTACAAATAAAGAAATTGTACATTTCATTAGAACGTTCTGGCGTTCATTGTAAACTGACTGTACGATTTAAGAAAACAATCAGCTTTGACTAACTTTGACATAATTCATGTAAACATCATGCGTAGTATTTTGGAATAGTGACTACTTGCCTAAAACGGAACATGTTATCTCGATATTGTTCTTGACATTCGGTGGGTTTAACCCAATGATATTTCTTTGTATGATATTCATCTACATACGTCATGTAAATAGCTTCACCCAAAGCACTGTATTTGACTGCATTTACACACATCCATGTGCCTGTTGTTGCCTGTAATGCATTACGTTTGATATGATATGTATTAATGTTTCTATTACGTCGGATATGTGATTAGCTATATTGTTAGAGTGGTTCGATAACCTATGAAAGTACACCGACTTTCGTTTATTTTCCAATCCTTCACAGATGATGATAATATTTCAAACTTTAAGGCTGGGCGTGATTTAAAATAAACAAAAGGTTATTTCTGTCGTTATGATAGGCTGCTGTTATGGATCACGTTACGGCTTTGTTTGTTCTCTTCGTCCTACAAACATATTTTGACGAAAGCAAGACCATCGCAATCGATAATAACAATTCTAAAAATAAAATGTAACAACAACTTCGTCACCCAGCAGAATGACACATTGTTGGAATACGTATCGGTTTGAATTCATAATCCGTTGAAAGTTGTGGTATTGATAAATGTGATCGGTGCAAAGTGTTAACTATCATTTTTTTAATGGAAATGACGAAACACATGTCAATCACAACTTGTTTGACCTTCAACAATGAAACGTTTCAGTATTGTTACTGCATGTTTGGTAAAGAGAAATATTCCTTTGGAAGTAAAGTGAAGTAAAAGAACAAGTAGGCCCTACACACACAATCAGCGAGATGGCTGAAATTCGTTTCAAAATGTAAACGTTTCCTTCTAACCATTCCTTTCATCATTCGATAAATATGGAGTTGCAGACCATCGCTTGAAGAGATAAGGGCAAACATTTACAACATTACTGTCGATTATAAATTATTGACTGCTTAACATTTGTCAACGACAATGGAAACGAGGTATTACTTAAGTGGAATACCTGTCAGTTGTAAAATCCTTTGAGACTAATATATTGTCTTCTGTAAAGCTACAAAGAGTAGAATAACCGCATCTTCATTTAATGATGTGTTCACTTCAGTAACTTCACGAAAGATGAAGGGCTAAAATCGAAGCTTAACTTTGGGGACCCACGTGTTATATCTATAATTAAATGTAAAATTATACTTTAAATTAAAAATACACTCTTTTTAGAGACAAATTTAAGTGTTCTAGTGGAAAAACCATGTCAATCGGTGCATTTATCTTCATGTTAGTGATACTAAGTCTTGCTAAATTTATGAGGCATGTAGCTCGAGAGTTCGCGCCAAATGAATATATATCACTTTTCATACGTTTAATAAGTCAATTCTGACAAGGTTTCAAATTTTAAGTACTGCAAGGTACAAGCTGTTCACAAACTGTGCAAATTCAATATATTTATAATCAAACCTGCTAATGACAATGTACAACAGTTACTAATGATAGTGCTAAATCGAAACGCGAGATTTCATTACACTATTTAGCATTGACACGGTTGTTAATATTTTGTTATAGTATAAAATCAGGGGATGTTTTGGTGTAATTTTCTTCCATGTTTCTCATAAATGTGTGTATTTTTGTTTAACACCCTGTTCAGGGTAAATCTTGAAATATGGAGGGAAGACACAGGAAACATAACACTGAGAGTGTTATAAATTGACACTGCTGCTTGAAGACGCAAATTGTGTCGGTCCTTGACGAAAAGTTTTCATTACAACTGTCATTTCAGTCGCTAGTATGTTTTTTAGTGTTCATCGTTACATCAGCACGTCACTTCTGCAGTTTTTCATCGTTCTTGCATACTTTTCCGCATAAGCCAAACGTCATCCAATAATCAAATATTGGTTACGAATAGTAGGTATGGATAAGAACAGAATCGTTTTTAATGCTATGAATGCCAGAAGATATCACATCGACGTTACACGTCACAAAATTTAGGTTAAAAATGTCCGGGGTTTTTTTGTTACAGAGCTTTGGTTTTGGTGAAGTGCGGGATCACCAATGTGTTGAGAACGAAACGTATTTTTACGAACTTTTAAACAAAGATGTACTGATATAGATAAACAGTCATGGATGGAAGATTTGCACCACCCTGGTAGCTTAGAAACATACTCAGCTTTCAAAAACGAACTTCACATTGAACAATATTTGTACCTGATCAAGAAACCTGTGTTTAGATCAGCCCTATGTAAATTTAGAACTTCTGCTCACTGTTTTAAAATAGTAACAGGTCGTTGGAATAATATTCCGCAAATGGATAGTTTGTGGAACCTATGCACCTTGAAGGAGGTTGAAGATGAATTTCATTTTTTGTTAGTTTGTCCGAAGTACTCCGATTTGAGAGCTAGATACATTCCTCACTACTACTATACCCTCTCTGTCTTTTTCAAGTTTAAAATACTTCTGTCATCAGAGAAAGTAGACACTCTTCGAAAACTTAGCAGATACGTATTCTATGCGACAAATCGTACACACGAATTATTGGATAATTATGTTACATAGTTCTATATGATGTAATTTCTTTCTTGAAGCAAAAAGAAGTATTTTTTCGACAAACTTGTATCTTTGCTTATTCTGTTATATACCAGCGACTAATATATGTAATATCTATTCCTCTGTACATTTTTGCCAGCGGCCAGTGGTACTGAATAAACAAACTACAATAAGCCAAACGCTAGAATAATTACGTTGATTGTAAATAGCCCTATTCTCTTTCGGCGAAGTATCTATGAAAGGGGTCACATTTTACAATTGATGCATTAAGGGCAGTCAATATTCTCATTTGAAGGGCAATTAAAATTCCACCTACCCCTTTCCCGTCGAACATGACGGCTCCCTCTCTTCTTTCTGGTTGTAATGTTTCTTCGGTTCATTGCCACAACCCATATTTACGAACGATGACATTAGATATCAACATGCTCAAATGTCACTATCAAGGTCAAAGTCATCAGTTCAGTTTCCAAGGTCAAGGTCTCGGCTAGTTTCATACTATCATGATTTGCTGTGATATTAAATTATTGGTGTTTTTTCATTGTGTAAATAACTGTCATTTTGTTGAAAATTCAGTGTCATAAGCCTTAGGTCATATTTTAACTTAGCCCCATAGACACTGGATGCCTATGTTGGCATACAGCAGACTATGAAAAGTAAAGTGCATATCAACTCTCCCACAAATTGCTTCTACGTCACTATGTCTCCCAGTTCAGATTATCAACCTTGTCGTCATGCAGTGACTACAAATGAAGGTGGCCAACTTGGGATTGCACAGCGCCGCCAGCGGTTGGACGAGAAAGGATATGATCGTGTTGAAGGATCGGATCGGAGTTTTTCGGTGCCGCTGTTACTGTACAATTCTGTACATTTCTCAAGAAGATATTAGTTAGCTAGCTGCATGCGAGATCAGCAAATGTATTGATCGCACATGTCTATAATTGGTCGTATCTAGTCACTACCCAACTTCTACCGCTGGGGGGTGGGTCCGGTCTGAGCCACCATTTGAGCCAGAAATTTGGCTGAATAGTATTGTATTGTATATTTATTTCATCAGAAGACAAAAAACAAATAAAACAAAATCAAAGTCAAAATGTCTTCATCTGATGTGGGTCATGGAAAATATCTCTATCTGAACTAGTCTAGTCCGTGGCCCGGGTAATACTAAATCATAATGTAAGAGAAGAAGTGCGCACCTGTGTAAGATATTGATGTTTACAATACAAGAGATGCGAAATGAGTCCATGGAAATCACGTAATAGTTGAAAGAAAATATACACAAGCTTAGACTTTGGTGATAAATAAATATATAGACAGAGTAAGGGGAGAAAATCTACACCATCCTAATAAATAGGCGTAACACATTGAAAAACGCATGTTTAAATAGAAAATACGATATAGAGTTACTGCATTTCAATAAAGTTATAGACGACAAACAAAATACTTGAGAAATGTGTACAATATCAACTATTCATAAGTTTTTAATGCTTTCTTAAATATAGGTCTTCGATTGATATTTTTTATTTGATTTTTTTATTTTATTAGTGACAGGGACAATCGCCTGACAATAGCATATATGATCGAAATCAATAGACAAGATTTGTACCGATTCCATTTCCACAAGCTTGAGTACAGTTACAAATAGAAATTCCAAGCCATTTTTCATCACTCATACCATCAACATCATCATTTTCATCCGCTACTAGTAAATTAAAGCAACTGTTAATGAATTGTTATGATAATAAAAACATTGCCTAAAAATGTACAAAGACACAACATACAAGTCTGTCCTTCGAGTATTTTGATTTATTTGCCTTGAAGCATTCCATTGGGCCACCAACTTAAAAATCTTTTGCTCAGTGTGTGTTCAGCCTGAGGCAGCACGTGTGTGTATATATAATGACAAGCCTTGGAATTTCATAGACAACAAAATACCATAAAGATACACATTTAAACTTATAGCTCTATTCTTCTATGGTAACATGCAGTTGTGAAATGACGATTATCACTCGTTGTTCTGGCAATACGTCAATTTACATGTGAAGGAGGGACCCAAAATGAGCATTTTTCCGTAACCAGTTGATAGTAGACCAATACAGCCCCTTGCATGGGTGCTCTAAGGCATGACGTAGCTTATAACCAGAGTATGACGGTTATTATTATCATATGGCTTCGCCAAACCTTTTTTCGGTAAGTGAAATGTAACTTCTTTCAATCACTGTGCTCGATAGTGTGCTTACAAAGCAAACCACTGGCAGTACGTCGCGCCTAGAGCGCAGCCAGCGGTAGTCATGGGGTATGGACTAGACTTTTGATTCCCCTTTCTCAATTGTCCTACTCGTGATGCTGTACACTCCCGGACTAGCCTTGCTCAGCACTTGCCTGCCCAGCGTTTCTGTGTATAGAATAACAAGCCACTCTGCAACTACTAAATATCAAACTAGACTTGATTACCCTACTTTTTCACACTACAGACAGGAAATTCTGAAAAAAAGCATTCATAGCAGAGAGTTTATACGAGCAATACCTTGCTTTAAATTTGTATCAGTAGATCCGCGTATTACTGAAAATTCTGCCGTGAATGCTGAGAACGTGCGGAGATGAAATCAATGCTTTAATTGAAATGCCAAAGACGTAAAGATATGTGTCGTTGCTTGAAATATATGCATGAATATTTCTACTTTTAACACATCCAACGTTCAGATATCATCTTTACTCGACATTTTCTGAAGAGCAGAATGTGTCAATAGCCTCATATATGCCCTAAATGCGAAGAAAGTTTGAGCTCATATTCTGGTCCCGCACAATTTCTTGTGCACGGCCTGGTTCTCAACCTGCTTGTGTCTGTAAATCCACTTTGTATTTGAGAGACGTCACTGCGTGTCGTGAATCTTAAGTTTAACGTGTTTATTTCAATTGACTTTGTCATTTGTGAAGCATCGTATGTTTACTGGTATTATGGCGTCTTTGTGAGCCATCCTAGTGACGAATTCATTGCTTTATCGCTCTTTCGTTTTGAACAAAGGTGAATTGTCTCATTTATGAATGCAGTCAATCAGGTTTCCATAGCATTAGGAATAACAGCAACCGTGAGTCTCGACAAATACCACTTTCTTGGGCTTTTTACGCCAACGCGGTGGCCTCACACCCGATTTTAGGACATTCATAAATTTGGGGCTTTGTATCGCTCTGGTCCACAACAGACGAAGGAAAGTGGTTGAAAAAAAAAGCTGTCAGAAGAGAGTTCAGAGGGTGAATGGTATACAGCTTTATAAGATTGTATGATGTAGTGCCATGACGAATAATTGCCTTATTATTTCTAAGTTCCTTCATTGCATTTAAGGAGATTAATGCAAGCATCTGTTGACAAGACAACTTTAATTATGTTTTAGCATCTTGTGTTTTGAAATCTCTTCCTAAAGTCAAGTCGTGTAACTTTCGATGTCCCATATTGGCTGACACTATTTTAGGATGATTTAACGAAGGCAAGGCTCTAATTTCATTTTATGTGTACATATTGTTTTGAGAGCTGAAACATTTGCTTTGTCTTGTCTTTCAAATCAAATGTTCGAATTCCGGACCAAAATTATTCCCATGCCTGTTACTTAATACAATTGGCTTCGTCGATAATAATAATATAGAGATACCTTTCTAACATTTCCCTATATCCTGTGCGACATATGTCATGTTTGGGTGTGTGTTCAGCTATAATGGCAACAATCCCAAATTGACGAGACACCATGCGGCTACAAATTTGAGCCTCAGGCTCTATTCTCATGAGATTATATTGAGACTCGAGACAAACCTTGAAGGGACACAAAAATGAGCCCTTTTCCGCAACTAGTTGGTAGTGAACCAATACTATTCCCTTGAAATAACGCTTTTAGGCAGTCAAGTAGCTTCTGGCTGATAACTAGAATACGACGATAATTGACAATTGTTTTATTCAAACTCACAAAACAATTTATGTCCGGTGTTTGTGTAACTTCGGTCACTTTGCACTATACTTTTGACAAATGACACCTGTGCCCATACAAATTCCATCACTGACCTTAGTTCGATAAACAGCGCAGCCAGCGGTGGTCATGGGGCAGGGGACCAAACAGTGCCCTTCCCTTCTCTCCATTCACCTACAGTCAACACGATTGGAACTGATTTTGGATAATTTGATCTTCATAATTTTCAAAATTCTCAAAATTGTTACGTGTCCTATAGCTGAATGGTTCAATATTACAAATTACTCATAAAAACAAGCGCGTCACTTAATAATAAAAAACAGATGGACTGAGCTTATATTTCCAGAGGAAACTGACATCACTTCACTATCCAACTATCCCAAATTAGTTCCAATCGTGTTAGTCGGTTCTTTGCACTCCAAGACTAATCTTAATAAGCCTAGCATTTTCTCTGTACGCTAGCCATGGTACGTCAAGTTACTGTGGTTGCAATTATCAGATCTCAAAAAAGGCCTGAATTCGTTGCTTTTTTAATTGAACAGGCAGGAAATTCTTCATGTTAAAGGTCTTCAGAATAGTTCCATTGAGCAAACAACGAACTTGCATTTAAATTATTAACAGTGGATTAAGTGTTTAAATGAAATACACCAGGCTAGCACCCGACATTTCTCGTGGTGGCCACCGACTGTTGGGATGAGACAGTGTGCTCTATAATCCTGGCAAGTTTTTCGCTAAAGCCACTAGACGTCTTGAGGTTTCTGTGAGTGCGTGGGTTTGATAGTCGGGCTTGCTAAATTGGTGAGCCGTAATCAGTGTGAGGATAGTTAAATCAGCATAAAATTACCCTACATCAAATTGAAGACCATTGTTTTCGCCAATTGTGTCAAGGATTGTTTTTGACTGCAAAAAAGGAAAACAAAAAAAGAAAAATTAAAAAAAGATTTATCGATGAAAATATTCCCTGATAATTGAAGCAACAATGCTTTACAATTATGTTTCATTCTGTGAAATGTTTGGATGAATATTTTGACAATAACACAGCCCGGTATATTTATCATCTTTACTCGACATTTTCTACCAAAAACAACAATTCAATAGCATACGCGCTAATCATAGTTGGGAAACACTTTTGAGCTCATATTCTAATTCCATACTAGTCCTGATTCGTAACTTGTTCGTGTTCTGACATGCTTGCCGCTTTTGTATTTGTCAATGAGAGGCGTGTTGTTATTCTCAAGCATTTCTTCTTTATTTCAATGAAATCTGTCACGTGAGAAGCATCGTATAGACTTGTATTTTGCCATCTTTGTAAGCCATCCTAGCAACGAATTAACTGCTTTATCGCTCTTTCGTTTTCATCAATGGTAAAATGTGGCAATTATGAATGCAGTCGAACGTCGATCATGTTTCCATAGCCTCAGAAAAACAGCACAAGAGCGTCTCAACAAACAACACCTTCTAGGGCATTTTACGCCAACGTAGTGGCTTCTTACTCAATCTTCGGATATTCATAAATTTGGGGCATTGTACCCGCCTTGGTACACAATATACAAAGAAAAGTTGGTGAAAAAGAAAGCCGTCAAAAGGGAGCCAAGAGGGTGACTGGTGCTTCTTTACAAGCGCGGATATTCTAAACCATGACGAATAATTGCCATATCATTGCAATTAAAGTTGGTTAAGTGAACTTAGACTACAAAGAGACTCATTGCTGACAAACTACTTTAATTACAATATTTTTTTGTTTTCAAGCCTCCTGCAAATATTAGCTTATACTATTGCAGGATTATTTCACAAAGGCTTGACTTCAATTTTATATTGTGTGCGCTCGAAAGACTCACAGTAGCGTTCCGAGTTCAACGACAGTTGTTTATATTCAACGTCATCAAATGTCTTCTGTATGGCAATTGAAATGGAACTTCGATCACTTTGCCCTATATTTAACGAAGGCTTGGCTGTAATTTCATCTTTCGTACACACACTAGTTTGAGTGCTAACACGTTTGCTTTGCTTTGTTTTACAGATTTTTGAATTCTGGACTCAAAATAACGCCAACAATGGACCTATTTGCAAACAATATCTGAGATGCCTTTTTCAGACACATGACGCTATACGCATTGTATGAAATGTGTCATGTTTGGGTGTGTGTTCAGCGTGAGACAGTAGGCATGTGTAATGGCCAGCCTCGACATCAGACGACGAGACACCATGCGGCTTCACATTTCAGTCTCAGGCTCTATTCTCCTGAGATAACTTAGAGAAGTCAAGGCAATCTATTCGTTCGCATGTAAGGAAGGGACACAAAAATGAGCGATTTTCAATAGCCAGTCGATAGTAAACCAATACAGTTCCATCGCAAGAACGCTTTTAGGCAGTCAATTAGAATCCGCCTAATAACCAAAGTACGACGATAATTGTTTTATTCAATGTCACCAAACCATTTGTGACCGGTAATTGAAATATAACTTCGATCACTGCGCCTTGTACTTTTGACAAGTGACGCTCGTGCTTACAAAACCATTCACTGACCCTCTTTTGTACAACAGCGCAACTAGTGGTAGTCATGGGGTAGGTAATAGGCCACAATCTGATCTCCCTTTCTCTCCATTCTCCCACAGTCGGTGCTCTGCACTCCCAGTCTAGTATAATGTTACACACCACTATCCGGCGTGGCGTTTTCTCGCAACGCAAGCCCCGGTAAGGTAAGTGACCGTGTTTGCAGATACCGCTTATCAAACAAGGCCAGGATTCGCAGCTTTTTTCACACGCCAGGCAGGAACTTCTCCATCTTAACGGCCTTTGGAATAGCTCCATCGAGCCACACAACGAGCTTGCCGCTTATGTTATCAGCAATAGATTAAGTGTATTAATAAAAATGAACCAGGCTTTAATCCGACATCGAGGCTTCTCTTGATGGTCACTTACTGTTGGGCTGAGAAAGTGTGCTATGAAATTCTGGAAAGTTTTTCGCTCACACCGTTCCATTTTGATAGAAGTATTGAGATTTCTGTGAGTGGGGCTTGATATTTGGGCCTGCTACATTGGTGAGTCTTGATCAGTATGAGGATACTTCAATCAGCACGACTTACATAACATCAAATCAAAGACAATAGTTTTCTCCGATTGATTCATGGATTGTGTTTTACTGTAAAAATCGAAAAGAAATACAAACACAACACTTAAAACGTAAAAAGTAAAAAAGGTGTATTAATGAAAAATTTCCCATGACTGCCGAGGAATGGCAAAAGTAAAAGTTATGCTATAATTGAACAATGATGGTTTACAATTATGTATCGTTCTGTGAAATGTATGCATGAATATTTTTACATTAACGTAGCCCAATATAGTTATCATCTTTACTCGATATTTTCTACAGAAAAAATGTTTAAATAGTACATCCCAAATGTGGAATGCCTTTCAGTTCATATTCACACAATCTCTCCCGCGAGTCCCCGCCCCGATTCATACCTTGTTCGTGTTCTGTCATGCTTTCCGCCTTTGCATTTGGGAGACGTGTTGCGATTTTTAAGTATAGCTTGTGTTTTTCAATCAAATTTGTCACGTGAGAAGCATCATATATTGACTGGTGTTATGCCGTCTTTCTGAACCATCCTAGCGACGAATTTACTGCATGATTTTTTTTTAGTTTACGCCAATGGTGAAATGTCGCAATCTTGGATGCAGTCGATCAGGTGTCCTTAGCTTTAGAAAAGCAGCAGAAGTGCGCCTCGACAAACAACACTTTCTACAGGATTTTACGTCTTGCCCAATTTTCGGATATTCATAAATTTGGTGCTTTGTATCGCCTTGATATACAACAGACAAAGGAACGTGGGTGAAAACAAGCTTTCAATAGAGAGTCAAGAATGTGACTTACAATACCTTACAAGCTAGGATTTAATAAACCATGACGAATAATTGTCATATCATTGCAATTAAATTTCGTTCATTGAATTTAGAATACATAAATTAAAATTCATACAAACATTACTGACACAACACCTTTTATTGTGTTTTAGCCTCTTGTGTTTATTGATTAGGATAGCCAATAAGGGCTGATACTAATGTAAAATGATTTAACGAAGACCAAGCTGCAATTTCATCTTGCGTGCTGTCCCATGCTGAACATACATCTTCTGTTTTGAAATCTCTTCCTAAGATAAAAAAAATTATCCCTTAACGCTGTAAACGCTGGCCTAGGTCCCACGTCACTGGTAGCGATTCGTTGCCTCGATCGATCAGCCACTACACCAGTCTGGTAAAAAATAATGCCTTATAGCCCTGTGTACTGACTAACACATGGTTATTTCTTCAGACTGATACCCGGTGACAAAAATCAGTAAGTTAACGTTTCTCGTTCGGCTAAAATGTTCATGTGACGCCTTAGGTTGTCCCTCCTTTCTGCCTTTTTGTTTGGACTGAACTGGTTCAACGTAACCGTAACGGTGTCGTTTTCGATGCCTTGAAATATTGTTCATTTACCGACTGAAGAAATTTTTTGAAGGTTAGATCATTCAGTCGAATAACTAGAGATATCGAAAGTCCCAGTTTCCGTCTGTGGTAGAAATGGTACAGGTAAAATAAAATATTGTTTGAGAAAAAAAACCAGGATGGTCAAATTTAAAGTTACCGAACTGATAGGGTTATTATTACAAGGATATAACGAAGCGGTTTTTTGGTCATTTTGCTGAATGGCATGGCAAAGTTAAGTTATTTATAGCAGTAGGTTAACACGATTAGCCATACGCAGTAAATGCTATCCCATCGCATACATGAGTTATTTACGCAGTGCAATGATCCCGTTTTCATTGCAAATGTTTAAGCATTTACGCCTCTGCGAGTCCCTGAATGACTGACAGGCAAAATTAAAACAGGCAACAACAGTTTCCCACGGACTCTAAACAATGGTTTGAAGCCGATTTTCCGGTAAAATCTTCCTTATTTCTAAACGTTTTGTATTGTAGTATGGATAGATATGTGCCCAACGTGTTTACAAAAATCTTACGTGCCCGTTTAGACCTCTTTGGCGTGGTTGAAGCTCGTTTAGGGCGATTTTCACGAAGCACCAGGCTGAGCTGTTGCCACTTGTCACTCAAATTGCTACTGAATCTCTGACGAATTTGGCAGCCTTTCATACTGTTTAAGACAAAAGGAATATATTATAACGCGGTGTAACTAAGAGTTTCCTATTATCATAATTTTAGGAAGTTCCCTGTACGATGTGAACCAATATTTCCGCCAAAAGAAATGTCACGTATTAGGGAGCTTAAAATAAAAAAAACTGATAAATTTGACCTTTGAAACTGAAGCGCTACCAGAAGTGTCGATGTGTTGCTGTTTGTTTTCTTCATAAAGATTTTTGGAGAGAAAAAAACTCACAATTTGACACAAATTTTGCTATTGCTGCAGTCTAGTGGGGCCTAGCAGTCGTTGTTATAGCGGCCCTCTAGGCCGTTGACACCTTTGACCATGATATACGGAATTACCAAACACAATTCCATCGCCCCAAAAATGGTCCACAACCTTCAATCCAGTTCTCAACAAATCCTCACCTTTCAGAACAATTGTATCTAATTATTAATGTTGAGCTTTGCATTTTCAAGTTATTTTTGGCTGATTCTTTATTTATCTAAATATTGTCACTAAATATTATTTTCTGAACTTTGGACTGCAGCTTGTAATTTTATATATTTTAAGTAATTTCAGTAGATTTTTTGTAATTACAGCTGCTTTTATGCCCGTCTATAATTTGACCTTCAACTTTACTGTGCAAGAATGTATCACAACACTTCCTGCTTACTTAAAAAATAGTCACTGTTGATCATTTTATTTCGAGTCAATTGCAATTGTCAGCTATCGCAACGCTTTGGCAATGATGATTCTTCATGTTCAAAAGGTTGGAGAGTGTAACGCCCCTTTTGTCAACATTTTATCTCCAAGCGTTCCTAAATGGCCAAGGCGTGTGAAGGCCTGTTCAAGATCGTATACGTACGATATAGAGATAGCGTACATCTTTAATTAATTATTTGTGAAAATTTGATTGAGAACAATCGATAACGGGATATTCAATGATGTGATCTTGTTTAATCAAAGACATGAAAGTTTCTACGTGATGACCGTAAATTTGTAGATATTATACATAGGGAGAATTGGAGACTTTGAACGACACGTTTGCAATAAAGTTCCAAAGCGATGCTTACAACTGACATTTTATTGCCCCAACTTCAGTTACTGATTGGATTTCGATCAAGGCTCGTACCTCACCTCGTATTCCCTTAACTACGAGCGCAACAAATATCCGTTCATAATACATTGGGATTAGAAGCCACTGCGTTGGCGTAAACTCCCTTGTTAGATGTTGTTTGTCAAGAAATCATGAAACGTGATTGATTGCATTCATAATTGAGACAGTTTGTCTCTGTCGAAAACGAAAGAAAGAGAAGTCAATGAATTCGTTGCCTGAGCAACTCACAAAGACGGCATAATACCAGTCAATAGATGATGCTTCTCACATGCCAAATTTATTTGAAATAAACAAGCTGTACTAAAGAATCATAATTCGTTTCTGAACAACAAAATAAGAAAGTGTGTACCGAACACGAACAAGGTAAGAATCAGGACTTGGAGGAAAGATAGTATGGAATCAGAATATAAGCTCCAACGTAATTCGAATATACACTATTGATACATTCTTTCATGTAGACGAGAAACGATGATAACTATACTGGGAATGTGTTAAAACTGGAAATATTCATGTACATATTTCACAGAATGACGTATAATTTTAAATCATTGTCATTCCCATTGTATTGTCATTTCCATTAGTATACTTAATCTGTCATCTAATGCTAATAACTTAAATGCGACCTCGTTGTTTGCTCAATGGAAGTATCTCCTCTGAAGACCTTTTATTAATGCAGAATTTCCTTCCCTTCTGTGAAAAAAGCAGCCAATTCAGGCTTTGTTAGAAATCAGGCAGTTGCAACAACAGTCACTTGATGTACCGTGGCTTGCGTACTGAGAAAACGCTAGCCCGGTCAGTGATGGACAAGTCTAGTCTGGGAGTACAGAACAAAACCTCTAGGAGAATGGGGAAAAGGGAAGGTCGAAGTCTATCCCTCCCCCATGATTATCGCTGGCAGCACTTTGGTAGCGAAATAGGGTCAGTGATGGGCTTTGTAAGCACGGTCGCCATTGGTCCTAAGTGATCGAAGTTACCGGACAGAAATGGTTTAGTGAAGTTGAATTCAATAGTCATCGTCGCACTCTGGTAACTAGCCGAAAGCTACTTGACTGCCTTAAAGCATCATCTTTCCAGGGACCTGTATAGGTT
>LD355971.1:0-30493 GCA_001465055.1 Ptychodera flava
GCATAGCTATTTTGAATAATTCTAAACTCATTTTCGCACCCTGTACTGACTTGAAAGGTAAACAAACAGTTAGAATGTTTTCGATTGAGTGATAGAGTTGTGTCAGTCTAATGTGAGATAAAAACTCTACCCGAAACGATAACCGATATTCAGGTTACTGAGTGTGGGATGTGTGTTTATTTTTCGACGAGAATGGGCAGTATTATTTGCAGGCCGGACAAGTCGTTTGATGCCTTTGTGGATAGTCTACATATAAGAACGTCGGAACGTAACCTAACTCTACACTAAATAAAAACTAACCGGTCCACATGTGGAATCGAGCCTCATAGGCAGTGCCACATTTTAGCTCATAGATAGAGTATTTCGTGAGCGACTCGTGAGTGACGGAGTTTTTTCAGCTGTTGCGTGTTGAAGGTTTGGTAGATGTAGCATATAGCGGTAATGGGTCTTTCACATTTGGTATATGTACTTTTGTAATAAAGTGGGTCCTGTAATCAAAACTTGCTGCACTTAAATTTCATCGGACCCCAAAGGCATATTGGCCATCAAAGTTTAGCTAAGCTTTAGATTTGATTGGTTCGGCAATATATATATATATATATATATATATATATATATATATATATATATATATATATATATATATATATATATATATATATATATATATATATATATATATATATCATGGAATAGTTCGGTTTGCGAATTATTGCTACAAGCAATACAGCGAACAAACGAGTCTATGCTATGCTATATGGGAAGTTAATCACACATAGACAGAATTCTTTAGTACAATTAATGTTGCATTACTGTTTGCGGTACATCCGTACTAGAATCAACAAGTAACCTCACGGTATCCCGGAATGCTTTGCAATTTAAAAATTTGCACAAACTTGTTTTCGGAAAACAAATATCATATTATATTTAAACTTGATGTCCTATACTGCCCTCCATGATAGATGCTGTATATTATTTTTGGATATTGATGTTCATGGTGCAGATAAAGTACTAGTCTTTTCCTATTCTTTTTTGAAGCTGTCTTTCCAACCTGTTTGGCGCGTGACTGCCAGCAAATCGGTGAATATTAATTTACTTTCAAACACTTTCCCATGATTCGTCGGCGGCTTTTGCGACGTTTACCCTCATTCGTAAAACGTATTGAATACGTTGGAGGTTATAAGCTCAAATTCGAGCAGAAACCGTCGACAGCTCACCGAAAAACGGTTGAAAAGACGTGTTGTGAACTTGTCTTAATGTAGTGTTTTAGAGGCTATACATCAAAGCACATTTAAAACAATAACACAGAAGCGCATAAGCATGTAGTGTATTATAAAACACCTGCTCTGGTCTTTTTCGGGCTATAGCACCCGTTTATTATACCCCTCGTGTCCCTGCCTTACCAGAAACATGTCGCTGGCGCTATACCCCTTGGCCTCCTACGCCCTCGGGAAATAGCGATATTTTTCTGGTAACGCATGACCTCTAGGGGTAATAAACGAGCTACATAGCTCTCAAGACCAGGTCAAAGGTATTTAATATATATATATATATATATATATATATATATATATATATATATATATATATATATATATATATATATATATATATATACTATAAACTTGTAATAGCAGTAGTTTCAAGAGAACATTTATTCACACTTAAGTCCCTGATCACATTAAACACTAAAAAATATACAAGAGGACTTCATATGAATACCAAAAAGTAAAGCTCAAAATTATTATACTTAATTACGATAGACAAAAAAGAAAAAGCTTACAAAGAGAAAGATAAGGAAAGAGCTTATAAATAATTTGGTAAACTTATAACGGATTGACAGAAAGGGCAGAAGACAAGAAATTAAACTACTTTTTTTATCATCCATACTTTTGGTAAAGACATACACGTTAAAAACTCTCGCTTCGTTCTGTATCCTTAACCGATTTGAAATGAGTATACACATGATATAGGCCACCATCTAATTGAAAAATTTTCATAGTCAGAATCTGAAAGATACGAACGAAAATGGCTTCAATACCTTTGCTGCACATATTGATAAAATATATATTTTTTCTGGAGATAAACGAAGTTTTCAGAGCTGTAGTCTTGATTTCTTCTTTGTGATGCAAACGCCAGTATTTTAATTAACACACAGCGAGTCCGTTTACAGAAGTGTCACAACTGTAAGCTTACAGCTTGCGGAAGGCGAAATCGGATAACATATGTCGATCACACACGGATGTTAGTAACCAACGTGCAGCTGCTAGGTAAAATTACTTATTTCCCGAGATTTTCATGAGCCAGAATTGTACTATGAAGAAATCGATGATTTCAACGAACGTGACGATGCTTGCTCCAAAGAACAGACCCAAGGAACCCCCGATATCACCTGAAAAAAATAATGGGACAAGAGATTATAACGTTATAACGTTGTAATTGAAGAGGACAGATGATCATACATAACCAAAACAAAAGAGAAACAGTAAGCCGTTTAAGACTTCGGACTGGACAGGTATACGCTACAAATACCGAAAAATATAGTGAACCGTTCTATCTGTTAACACTGTCGTGTTGATTACGTAGAAAATATGTGAATTACGTCATAATTATGTGCGGAGCTAGGTTACGTCATTGGACTGATTTTCAAAACTTCTCTACATTCAATATTACTCCATTTTTGCCGCAAATTCGAAAATTTTGGGGTTTTTTTTGCATTCGTGACCTGCATATACTGATGCCTCAAACATAGCTATGGATGTCAAAATCGTGACGATACTGCAATAAAAGCTACAAAAACGTTTATTGTTCAACAATGACGAAGACGTTCGACAAATAAGTCATAAATTCATAGCGGGTTGTAATTGCCTTCCAACGGTAGTGCGCCTCGAAATTGAAAGACTTGGAACTTTTGATAAAGTTTCGACCAGGAAACTAGCATCGTTCTCATTCGACATCCAGAATAAAAATCATGGATAACACTGGAAAAAAATTACACGAGGAACTAATTACCCAATATTTAATAAGTGACCCTTCAAAGTTAAAATGGCCATTTCAGCAATGTTACTCTACGGGAAAACATATTATTGATTTTCACGAGAACGAGTAGATGGAAACTTTTATTTAGCATTCCATGAACTTCAAAATGAGCCACGACTGGCAGTGGACCAAAATAGTACTGTGAAAGTTTGAGAATCCGAATATCTGTCGACAAGCTCAATCTATCTAATACTATCGCCTCCTTCCATATTCCGCATCATGAATTCGAGCTATAAGTGCATTTTAAGATTTAACATAATCATAACACAGAACAGAGCTCGGAACAGGATAAATGCACATCAATGTATGAACCCATACTTACAAATGAGATTAAACGAATGATATCCTGGCTGCTGTATGATGCTGTTCACATTCAAGTCCTCGAAGTACACGGTGACTTTTGAAAAGTTTTCTCTGAGGAAAGAGTCATCAAACATTGTCTGTAGCTATTGTCAGTTTGAAGAAAGTCTGCGTAGAGGTACTGCACTCCTGTGGTTTAATATTGGAGAGTGATTGCTACATTCCCATATGCAAACTAGAACTTGAAGACACGGACACATGCATGAGGATGTGTAAAGAATCATTAAATCATAACCTTACGTGCTATATTTATTTATACCAAAATTGATGTTTTCCAAAATATGTACCCTTTCATTCTTCGAGTAACCTATTGCTACCATACTGAACTTAGGTTGTTAAGATTATTTTTGATGAAATGCTCTTCAAATGATGATAATAATGATGATAATAATATAACTACTACTACTACGACTACTACTACTACTACTACTACTACCACCACCACCACCACCACCACCACCACCACCACCACTACTACTACTACTACTAATACTACTGATGATGATGATGATGATGATGATGATGATGATGATGATGGCTACTATTATAACCATATAGGTTCGGTTCCAACACATACTTTATTTTGCATAGTCATTGTGATGGTCGCTCTACTTTAGGAGCGAATGCAATGGCACCTACTTACTGCATATATGCTTTGCATATGTCGCCAGGCCCTTCATTTACAAATTCATCTGTCTCATTATCTCGGAATGACTTGAGTTCAGAATACAGGTAAAGGAACGTTTCATCGAACAAAGGCAGGTAATAGTCTTGGAAAAGGGTGTCGATTAAATACTGGATGGTGTCAGATGTGTGATTGGCAAATGCTAACATGTTCCACATTGTTGTATTATGGCCGGTCCAGGGATTTACCGAGAGATTCATGTACTTCTGTTGCAGCGTCTCTTTCGTTTCGGCGTAGAAGTCCGAGCCCACGTCATCGGTCCCGTTCTTGTAAATCAATGTCAGGGTGTACTTGAGAACTTCGAATCTAAGATCATTGAGTATGTCGGTGAAAAGACTCTCCGTCATAAACTTAACTGTGACGGCGTGATATTCAGGCGAAGGTATGAATGCAGAGATATTCTGACCATTTGCCTCTATAGGGTAGTAATGCTGGAGAACGAAGTTTTTCATATTTGCCGTGATTTCCATCAGATCGTTTGGTGAATGAATACTTTAAAGAAACGAAAAGTCCTATTTAGCTTGTTTAACGGAAACAAATTGTGTATATAAACAATGTACTTTAGCCAATGACACTTCAAACTATGTGTTTAACAGAATTTTAAAACATCACCACTGTAAAACATGATTTTACAACGGGTACTCACATTCCATAGAATGCAAGTGCTTCATTGCACGGCCATCTTCCTGTCGTTGTTAACAAATAAGAGTATATTGAAGACGGGTAGCTATCGTAAGAGAGCTTAGTCTCGTACTTGGTCTGCACACACGGTTCTTCACAGTGATTGCAAGGATTCACTTTCAAAGCGAAATCATCTAAAAGTAAAGCCAATTAGTCAAATGTGCGATGACAGCGCCCTTCGATAGTGTTCCAAACTGAAGCAATTTTCATAAGAAGTGAGGGATATTGTCATAGTGAAAAAATAATCAATCAAGTGTGGAAACAGTATCGACCAGCTCCTCTTAAATAAATTCTTCGGAAGTATTCATGTTAGAAGTATTTTCTTTGAGAATAGAATACATTCATCAATTAGAAAGAAATGGACATAAAAGATAATCAGGGGATGTACATGCCACAGTGGGAACGAGTGAACCAATTAGGCGATAGAGCAGCAAAAAACTTGACCGACAAGAAAACAAGTATATTATTATTAAAAGAGCAAAAGAGTCATGATAATGCGTGCTATGCTTACCCATTGCACTGAAATAGCAATTCTGGAGCTCATACGGGGAACAATAGGTCGAGTTTCCTGCAATATTCATAAAATAAATAGTTAATCGGTGTCTATGCCTGCTCATACAAAGCAATGTCGGTTTAAACACCCTTCTCAAACTACACGGAAGAGAAATTTGAACAAGACGACCTTTTGGACCAGATTCGTACACGCATGACCATTTTACTCACATGCCATGTTTTTTCAGATTGACGTTACTTTCGACATGTGATGACGTCGACGCATACTAGAATATAACATTTAAATAAGTCGTGCTTGTGATAATGACGCATCGTAGAAACATTCGCCAGGTGCTGCTTGAAATACGATATCTTGGGAACACTTTTTTAAATCAGGAGACATTGTTAAGGTAAGTGCCTGAAGTTCAGTGACAAGGACATTGTGTACCTTTCTCTATCGCTTGTTTGAGAGCCACTACATATTACATGAAATATGGAAACACAGATACCGTATCAGTTTATTGGTGACATTGCGTCAGTATACAAATCGACTTAAATGAATAATTGTCAATGAAGAATAACATATTTGCTTGAATCTTGCACCAGCAACGTAGAGGGCAGCAAGGAAGTTAAATTTTGTACTTCATGTACCTGGCATGTAGAAATATCGGCATCCACACTGTTCCACAGCATAGTCAGTCTCACACTCCATCCAACATTTGGACAAAGAGTAGGCACCATCGAAGTACTTTAGGTTATTTTCAACATTTTCAATGCAGTTACCGTAGGGGGAGCCAAGATTGGAAACCTATATTTTGCGAGAGGCAATAAGTAAACTGCAATGTTTGAGAAAAGCGGATTAGGCGACTATGAACTCGCTAAGATATTGGAGTCGTTTCACAGAGTTGATTGAACTTTTCAAAGAAGAAGCCACCCGTTCAGTCCTTGTGTCAGTTGAATACGTTTCATCTTGTCAGCGGACAACAGGAAACAGATCATGTTGCAGATCAAGATCAGATCTTGCGAAAACATTTCTAAATCAGGAGTCATCAGGAGCAGCATCGAAGGTCTTAGCAATCGTGTTGCAGATTTAGCAACACGATTCTGCCCAGAAAAATAAGGTTACAAGTGTCAATTCCTTTTTATCTGTAAATTCAAATGAGCAAAGTGAGAAATGAGAATAGGCGACTGGTGATTTTGAATGCCTCGTTGGTACAGCTCAAGTTTTACGAGTATCTTGCAACTAAGAATGTCAAAAACGTTAAAAACTGAGGCATTCATGACCATACTTTTAAATTTTATAAAATTTTCTTCTTCAGAAGGATGAAAAGAACCTTTTAACATTTAAAATATTTTTTATTTAAATGCTAAGAGAGGCTAGGTATCTTACCAATTTAGATTTTAATCCAATCGTCGACGCTGTTCCCGGGGAAATTGACAGACCATAACTGGCAACGTTTGGTATTTCGTCCTGCCCATGAACCATCAGACGGAACCCTATATTAGTGCGTGGTGCTACATATTCCCTCTGGTTGACAAACAGAAGAAGCTGTAATCCAAATTGCTGGCCTGACATTAAAAAAAGATAAATCAAGGATTCAAGGATTTTCGCTTACTCTTCTCCATCAATTCAAAATTCTTCGATAAACCAATCGAAAAACATCTTTGCTAATAAAGTAGTTATTTTCCTTACCCCAACATGATACATTTTTGGTTGATTTTGATACATTATTATTATATAACAATTGGAAAGAGTAAACCCTGCTCTTTAAATTCAGCGCTGATTTACCACCATACCGAGCTTTCAGGTGAATCTTACAAGACTGTAAAAGTGAGGCCATCTAAAGTGATGATGGGAGGTACCTACCCGCATTTCGAACTTTATTAACATACCCTTGCTCGTGAGAGTTGAACGTGTAACATATTCCATAGTTTGTGACTACTTTTGTGAAGTTCTCCGTTCCACAAGGCAAGCCACCAAAGGAACATCTGACATGCAAATGAAGAAAAACAAGAATTGTAATGTTATATGACAGGTTGCTTTTCTAGTTCACTTTATAATAACATCTTAAAACATTTTCGCAAAGTGGCTTAAATTGTGGCTCAAAGTGGCTTAAATATAGAGAATCAATCAAGACATTCCAATGTTAGTAAAATCCCTCTGTCCTAATACTGCTGTCGTCATCGCTGATGGTTAAACATAATCGATGTATGGCAACTTTTTTAATCCGTAGAAAGAGTCCACTGGATTACCTCCTCACGATGTCTCTGACATGATGGGCACTTTCTTCCATAAAAGTTAGCTGAGTATGACCCTCGCCGTAATCCTGTTCTTCAGAAACCCTAAAGTCGTCAAACTCCGATATCGCCTCAGCATTCGATGAAAATAACGCGTACAGATAAGGGAAATAAAGCAGGAACATTGATTCCCCGCCTAGAAGATTTTTGACGTTGTTGAATCTGCGGCAAATAAAAGGATCATACAAAAAGACGGTGATTGTCATGTATTTGTTGCAGTTGTTGCCGTCGTGTATGGAGGGTTCAAGACCAGTGTCGACACCCTTTTGCAATTGTACTGTTCATTATGCCATTGCTATTCCGCTTCCTAGCCTGCTGGCCACTCGACTACACTGTTGATCCAAATGACTTGCAACTTGGCATATAGGTAAGTCTTAAATGTTTATCAGACGTACACGCCTATCTGCCATATTTTCTGGCAGTCATCTTTGATTTAAAGTCGTCATTCCAAATAATTTGTATAAGACCGATAAAAATGTCAACTATTGTTTTCGAAATGGTCATTGACTGTGACCCTGTTGTGTTTGAGAACATGATTTTCAAGTAATCAAATTATGTGATTTTAGGTTACCCCTGATGCTATATGGGCAGTATATGTCAACATGTAACTGTAGACAAACCAATTGGTCTAGCACTTTAGATTTGTTAGATGTTGACCAGGAGGGGACTAACAGTTTAATCAAATTTTGGGACGAGTCTGCATGGCCATTGACCTTCATTAATTTCATGAACTTCTGTAACGAAAAGGCTAGAGATTGGTTTTTTTACTGATATTGATCTGTATAAAACCAAAATGTTTACAAAATGTTTGAATGACCTTAGATGGCCCTTTAGTTTGGCTTTTGACGGATACTGGTCAGTATAAATGCAATTTTTTTTACAAAATATTTGGACAACCCTAGATTATCCTTCTTTCGCGTATCTCAGTAGGTACAAAGGCAAGATAATTTGTTTTTGTTGAATATGGGAATAGAAGCAAATATTTTCCCAAATTTTAGGCATGATCTTTGAGGACCTTTGACCTGTTTTCACGCATCTCGGCAACGGCAAAGGCTAGAAGATGTCCTTTGTATTGTGTCATACATTGTGTTAATGCACTCAACCAACTTCGTAGTTGGGGAGTTGACGCGATGGGCTCACCCAACTAAAACAGCGTTTACTATAATAGCGCCAATAAACTTTTTCCTACCCTGTTGGCAAAGCCTACTGCTGAACTTCAACGTCAGCTCAAAATTTGATCAGTTGCTTAACAGCATTATTTGTTGATTTAATTAATTTCGATTTCTACTGTTCAGTGAAAAATTCGTGAACTTCGAGAGGTGACTTGGCGATTTACGGCTCGCTTGACGAACTGGCTGGCTCTTTTAGTAGCAGACGACACTGACAATCTTTTTTATACTGAAAAGACGAACTGCCACGATCATCGTTATCAGTCCAGGTCATTTCCAGAATTTGCGACTCATTATGACAATGTATTCCGACTATAAGCCAAGCATCGACCCGATTACGTCATCAATAAAGTAGAGGTTATACCAGGGTCACAGATCACTAGGCAAGAGTGATCTGCCATTTTCGACCGCTTATTAAGCAGGTCTACCTTAGAAACTATGTGTAAAGCCTCAGAAACAAAAAGTAAAGGTAGCAAAATTTGCAAGTGTGACATCCCATCAATAAAGTGTAGCCTCCGAGACATCAAAGTGAAGCAAAAATCTGCATAGTTTTGTTTAGCCTCGGAAAATTGCAAGTGTGACATCAATTTCCTTCCCGGACCACTTGTGGCGCTCTTCATCCGCTTCGGTTTCGTGCATTTGTTTTTTCTTGCACATTTTCTCTTGTGCAACACCCCCTGCACGACCTGTCAGGGATGTTCTGCATTTTTAAACTTTCCGCCTTTGTCTTTGTTTCTTGCAATCTAGCCATCTGTTCCTTCTTTCCCGTTCTTCCTCTTTTGACCTTGTTTTTTGCTATGTTACTCTCTGTCTTGGTCATGCTGTTGGCACATTGTCGCTTATTAGTTACAAGGGTGTGACGCAAGCGAACATTGCTACTCTTATTCTTCTTGATAAGCTACCTTAGTCTAGCGAGTTGCTAGTTGCAACACGGATTTATTAGATATCTTCTCCGTCATTTTTTCTCTCTCCGTAACATTGCGTATCGGAAACGAACATTGTTCGCTAGACTAGGTATTTATTCTGATGTTTCTGTGCGCGAGCACCAAACGGAAATTTACATCTCTCAACAGAGATGCGGTGAGTTTTCATGCGTATCAAATCGGGGCCAGGCAGTCGACCTGTTGAGGGGTTGCTGCGAGGGTGCCCACGAGTATCTTCATAAAGGTACGGCCAAGTAGTCAACCCGTTGAGGGGTTGCTGTCTTGTGTTAGGTAGTCTTTACAAGATGGGGCAAGGTAGCTGACCCTTGTTGGAGTTGCTGTAAGGGTGCAATCATTGGGCTGTAAGAGCAAAAAAAAGAAACTAAAACAAATTAATTCCCCAAGGCAGGGAGGGTCCATAGTACCTTTATGTAGTTACATGCAGCTTCGGTTTCCGAGGTCCTGTATTGGAGCACCCTCAAAGTTTGCATGTCGGTATACTGTGAATTGTCCGCTTTTCTTGTGAAAGAGTATCTATTCAGCGAAAAGAGACTGATCATGCATATCCCATTACCAGAACTGCCACCTCTTGGTTACTTTCAATGGTGCCCCTCGAATGGACCAAACAGATCACGTCCCGACTAACAGTCGATTAGGCATAATGGGTAAATGAGTCATGTTGTCTAATGGAATTTAGTTTATGTATGTAAGAATTACATGTACATATTATTTTTCTGTGATAAGAAATTACATGACTGTGGCATTCGAATTAATATTTGAGACGAGCAATAAATGGAATTAAATGTATGATACAACAATGATTTTAGGTATGGTTGTAAATCATAATGGTTGATGTAAGTAATAAGAAGTTTTGAGGTATGAGTGGAGTTTTGTAGGAGTGCAGAGGGAAGCACACTGGCATTTGTTAGCCGACCAAAAGCCCGGCCCAATCCTATAACAATAGGCTATATCCTTGAGCGAAGTTATAAGGCTTTAAATATTAAGTTATATACAATTCATTTCTACCTCCAGTTTATGGAGTACCGAGAATCATTTTGTAGATGTTCATCATCTATAATAGAAGTTTTGTTTTCAAGGTTATTTGTGTAGGTATACGTATTGCATTTTGTTAGAAGTAAGAGCGATGTCAGAGCTTTAAAATGATAACTTAGTTGTGGTAGTCTGACGCAGACTAAAAATAGTACGCGATTTTGAAAATGTGTATTGGCAAAGTGATCACACAACTGTCCGAGATTATGACAGAGTACGGCGCGATCAATTGTTTATTTCACAAATGATATCCGTATTCCCATGAATTATGCAATGCCAAGTGTTTTGGAAAATCCCCTCTTTCACAACTGACGATATTTTTGACACGGATCTGGCGTACATAACCTTGGGCGCACTTGAAAGTTCCTAGGAAATACAAGTTTAAGCTCATATGTTCACAGACGTGAGCTGATGTCACACCGATATCTGGCTGTCTGTCAATCTGTCTATCTGTGTGTCTCTGTGTGTGTCTGTCCGTCTGTCTGTGGGCCCGATATCTCAAAAAATAGCTCATTAGCTCATTAGATCAGAATCAAATCTAGTACATAGATTCAGTTTGCTAATGGCAAGAAGTGATTGGTTTTTGGTCGGTGTGGCTTGCTTACTTTTTGCTCATTTGTATATTAATGATTTTAGAAAAAACGGATATACATTGAGAACGACTGCACACAATTTGGTGGGTATTACTATAAATGTTGATCACACCAAGTTATATAAGCCGTGAAAAGTGTTCAGAGGTGACATAAAGAAAATTGCTAATTTGCATATTTAATAAACTCTCCTAATTAGGGATATATATCTGAATTGATTTGATAAAAATTGACGAATCTTAGTATGTATATTGAAGATATTATGATTTAAGATATTTGGAAGTCATTAAGCATTTTCACTTCAGCGGATTCCTAATTTGCATATTTAATGAACTTTCCTAACTAGGGATATATATCTGAATTGACTTGACCAAAGTTGATGAAACTTGCGTTGAAGATACTATTGAAGATACTATGATACAACATTCTTGAAATAGTCCTGTCAATTTAGGGTTTAACCTAGGACTAATTGCAACAGAAACTATTTCTTCACCATGACCTTTGGAAAGGTCTCACTAATGACATATTAAAAGTATAGGAAAATATAAGGGGTGCAAATTGGTTAAATTTGCATATATTCAAATTAGCTATATATCGCCTTTAAAATGACTGCTATACTCACATTTTGGACATGTAAACTGAATTCAAGTGTTTTTTTCATTGCAACACAATTTAGTAAGGTTCAACAAGTTATTTTCTAAATGTCTTGAACAATAAAGATTATGCAAATGAAGTAATTTGCATATATTCGCAGTTTTTCCACTATTTCAGACAAAATGAATGTTTAAGCTCATATTTAAACAATTTTTTTCTCAATGAAATTGTTAAGGTTCTGCAAGAATTACCTAAAACAAATGAGGTTGACCTAATTTGCATGCTAATCATTTTAATACAAAAGGCCTAATTTGCATAATTGACACAAACGGTCTTCTGAATACAATAAGACTACAATAGCTTCCATTGGCACTTTCTGGTTATTCAGAAATGCAATGAATAAAGAGAAGAGTTTCAGAGCATTACTATTTAAATAAAGGGAATCAGAATTCTTTCTTTGGATATTCTTCTTTCTTTTACGACGATAAGGTTATTCAGAAAAAATCATTGGACGTGTTCAATAATTTGACATCATTTGTCATTTTCAGTCATTTTATCCTACAACATGTTCGATTGCAGTAAAATTTTTGAAGGACTCTTTTATGCTTTTGGTCACTATCTTCAATGACGATGGAAATATTCAGTTACTAATAAGTGGTTCCCCACACTAAACAGTTGTGCCTGTGAATCATCTTTCTCATTATTAAACTATCATTAGTATAAATACGAACATCATTTGAATCACCATGATGGTAGGGGAGATGACAATTATTATGATGGTCATTATCATATCAAAATTTCTTCCTCTTCCTCTCTGTTTACATCTTCCTCTAGGTGGTTCATTTGTTTACAGCCAGAATCCTTTCGTTGACAACAGAAAGTCTAGATTTTGCTTTCTTCTGGGGTTATTCATGCTGCTGCAGTTCATGGTAGAACCCATAAGTATGGGGAAGGGCAACTCAATGAAAAGATGTGAAGCATAGGATGATATAATTGTACTGCGTATCATATCAGATCTTAGATGTGCAAGTATCACTCATGGGGCTGTTATGTAATGGACTTCCCATTTGCAGATTATTAGACTTTTGTATTATCACCAATAAGATCGATCACTCAAGGAATTGAGAGTCTGGCCAATCTGAGGTGAGACTTCCATAAGGTTCAAAATACAGGATAACCAATTTTATGATAATTTGATGTCCAAATTTGATATCCTAATTGATAAACTCGTTAACGGCAGCTTCTGTGATGCAAATCCCTTCACAGTTTGGTTTTCTTGTTTCACGGTCATGAAAATTTGAAAGAGCAGCTAGAAAATGTAACATTATGAAAAATATCTAGATTTGCATTTACCAGTGATTTAGATTATCATGATTCAGTCAACAGATTTTTTTCAGTTTTTCCTTAAATGCTATGGCTGTGTACGGTAAGATTAAACAGGAAATCTCTCTCTTCAGTCCATTATATGACTTTATATTAATTTTCACTTGTTGTCTTCAAGAAATTTCAAAATTTTGAAAAATGCAGTGTCCTTTGATTATTGTAATGTCTTTCAGCTAATAAAGGAA
The DNA here is from genome assembly GCA_001465055.1 of Ptychodera flava. Lineage (NCBI taxonomy): Eukaryota > Metazoa > Hemichordata > Enteropneusta > Ptychoderidae > Ptychodera > Ptychodera flava. The sequence continues at coordinate 13,450 of LD355971.1, forward strand.
CAGTTTCCTTATCCATATTTCATGATAATTGGCAATATAGTATAACAATTGTACCTCTACATCATCATGATCATTATAATTTATTTATCATTATTATCATAAATTTCTGTATGTGGCATGAACAGGCAAGTTGCACACAGTCAAAAGTATATCTGATTTACCAGTGACCACACAACCTGGTCTATAATTATATTTTACCAACACTTAATCTATATTAGTAATACGGGGTAAGGCAGAAAATAAAAGAAAATAGAGCTGAAACACAAATTTTCTTCAGCCTCGCTCAGTACAAAGTGTTGGTTATTTGGCCAAGCATTTTGGTATGCATTAAGAAAATCCAAATCTTCCAGTAAGTTGCCAAATGGAATGTTATTGACATTATGCAAATTCTCTAGATAATTGAAATGAACTATACGAATAAATCATTGTTTATTTTTACAGGGCTTTTCATTCTGTAGGCCCTATTTGTATATAATCATTACAATGAGTTAAAATACACAGAAAATAAATAATCACGTCAATTTCTTTGTACTGAGCAAAATGTTCATTCAAGTTATAAAATGGACATCTTTCGATAAGAAGAATTTAAAATATTAAATAACTTAAACAAGTAGTGTCTCTTAATGTAACTTCTCATTTTACTGATAACATAATTAATTAAAATAAGTTGACGTCAATTTGAAAAATTAAAGAAAATTATTTTTATGGTCATCATATAGGATTTATGCACATGAGGAATCGCTCAAAATTAGGTAAAATATATTTGGCAATGTTAGTAAAAACTTCCAATCTCTCTTTACGACATTGTAAAACATTTCAAGTTTCAATTATTACATTTAATACAGTGTAGGCATTTCCTATAAAATCTTTTAAAATTAGCCCTTTCTACAATGTAGATTGTATTAGACTTTGAATATACCTTTCTTGGACCTTTTAAGTATTTAAGGTGAAGAAATAATTCATATTCCAATTAGAAAAAGGAAGTGACATGGTTGACTTATTGGACAAATGCAAATAATAATTTTTTTTATCGCTGTAAGATATATTTGAAAACATTCCCTGAACTAAAAACAAAAAATGATGTTACATAGTCATTACAATGTCAGCTTATCTCTTAAATCACTTTCGTAAATAGATTATCAGCACCAGGTTTGTATAGCATCTATGACCCATTTAGCATTTGGGTAAATTAACTGTCTTATGCACATCTTCATTAAATGCACTTTTCGCGATCCCCGGGATCGCCTTTGTTCTAGTCTGTAAGAGAATGATTGAGGTGTAATAGCCTTTTGTTTTCCATTGAAATTGTAATCTGGTGGGTAAATTTTCTGATGAGAAAATCTGGTGCCAACACAGGCCTTTAAACTTGCGATATGTAACTTCCATGACCCTACTAAAATTTAGTTCTAATGATCTCCGTTGTTTTTTAACATTATACATAGTCATTTATACTATAGGTCAAAACAGGGAAAAGTAAAGTTGTAGGAGGGGCACATTGCAGTTATGTAAAATGAGGAGTCTTAAATGATTTTATGCATTGCCTACAAACACAAAAAGTACATTAAATAATCAAATTGCTTGAATTAAATATCAATTTGCTGAATATATTTTAAAGAAATATATTAACAGCAACGATTTTGTTCCCTTTTCTAAGTTTTATACTTATTCAAATTATGCACTGTCTTCCCTTTTAATAGTCATTTTGTTTGTCATTCTCTATATTCAATACAGAGTGGAAACAAAAACTACTTGTTGTGTAGATTAAATATAATTTTTAAGTGAAATGCAGTGGCAGCTATACTTGATTTAGGCAAATTAGGAATATTTCTCGGGCGATAAAATGTATTCAAAAATATTGCCTGGACAAAAATTAAGATAAATGCATACATAACTTGAACATGATGTCGCATTTTTCTTAATTCAATATGCATATTTCTTTTATCAGTGAATGTATTTGTCCCATTATCCATTGATATCTATACATATTAGGTAATGTTATGCCTCTTAGATTGTATTGGACTTTTAGTATGTTATTCTAGGACCTCTCTAAAATACACAAAGAAAAATTAGTTTCTATTGCTGTCAGAAGTAGCTTATATAGTTACTAATTAGGGACATACAAAGAAAAGTGAAGTGTTGTGGCGGCCATATTGGATTTATGCAAATGAAGAATATTTCTATGACGACAAAATATTTTCAACAACATTGCCTAGACCAAAAAGGAGACAAATAAGCCAAAAAGCCTGTATCAAAATCATGTTTAGCCACATATTTTAAGTAGAAACCATCTATCAGCGACAATTTTATACCCATGAGCCCCCTTTACATTTATGCAAACTAGGCATTGTTGCACCCCTTAGATTTTATTATACTTTTAGTATTTTATTTCTAGGACCTTTCCAAAATGCATGGTGAAGAAATAATTTCTGTTGCAATTAGTCCTAGGTTGACCCCTTTTTTGGCGTAGATTGACTGGACTAAAAGTCATTAAGTATTTTTACTCCAGCCAATTCTTATTTTGTATATTTATAGACTTTTCTTATTAGTCGCGCCAGCGGCTTACTGACTACGCACGCGCATATTCATAATATACTATGCGAGTAACAGGAAGTGTACCCTACTTTCATGGGCGCCGCCATGTTTTTTTTGAGTACTCGTAAATCAACAAATACGAAACGTGCAAATTACCATTATATAATATGCCATTTATAAAATATACCTCTTATATTAGCCAATAAATGTTATTATGCACCTTGTCGCTGATACAAAATATCGTTAATATAGATAAAGGGAGAAAACTGTTGTGCATATGAACGGGGGGGGGGGCGCATACGCAAAGAATGCTGGGATTGAATTTTAGAAAAGCGCCCTCTGTGTCAATAATTAGATTCAAAAATTGCCAGTTTTTAGACGGAACGCTATAGTTTTCAGCTTGCAAGTGGAAGGTGTGCAGTGCGGTTTCCATTGCAATGATAATGATTGCATAATACGTCCCTTGTTTAACGCAATAGGCTGTTATCATTGTAAAAATTGCCAATTTTTGTCCAATTTTTTTACAGAAAATATATACCTGCACTGCTGCAGGGTTTGACGCCGTGTACGTACGTGAACTGCTTTCATCAGAGGGAAACTGGGCATGGCTGTCATATAAACGTTTATGAAGTAACAATTAATTACATTTCATCATGAATCAATACAAATAACATTGCCAATCTTAACCCCTGGCGCGACACCAAGGGCTGAGCCCTATATAATATTAAGGATATATATCTGAATTGACTCGACCATTGTTGATGAAACTTGCTATGTACATTGAAGATACTATGATACAACATTATTGAAAGTTATTAACCCTTTTCCTGCCAGAGTGTATCACTTCCCCATCAGCCAAATCAGTAAAAAGTGGTATCGAGCCAAAACATAACGTATTTTCACCCACTTGGTTAAGGCTGTTATAGCATCTTTAGTCTCAAAAAATCAAGTTTACAGTATTTATATTTTCAACGGCCTTCAAATGTACAGTATTATGTTAAAATACACCATATGGAATATATTTTGTTTCATTACTTTAAACTATCTTGACCTGATGGTGAAATATGGACTTGGCAGCAAAAGGGTTAAACATTTTTACTTCAGCCAATTCCTGATTTGCATATTTAATGAACTTTCCTGATTAAGGATACATATATAGATTGACTTGACAGAAGTTGCCGAGACTTGCTATGTACATTGACGATACTTCGATACAACATAATTCAAAGTCGTTAAGCATTTTATTTCAGCCAATTCTATATTTGCATATTTAACGGACTTTCCTAATTAGGAATATATAACGGGATTTACTTAATCAAAGTTGGCAAAACATGCTATGTACATTGAGTATACCAGGTTAAAACAATATTGACGACACGGCCTGCAGAACGATTCTACCATATGACGTAATTTATTCTACTTCTGATTGGTTCAACTACACATCACCAGTGACGTCTTTCTGTGACCTTCGTTTTGGTCCTTGATTGGTCAATCGGGGATATAATAAATAACGACATATGGTAGAATCGTTCTGCAGGCCGTGTTTAGCTGCCCTTGGCCTCAAAACACGGCCGATTTCTTCAAGACAATGCGAGTAACACGTTCATCGCCTTGATTTTTGAGGAGGAGATGGTTAAATTTGTGATCCAACTAGGTATATGGGAGTGTAGTTCTGAATGATTTGCGTGAGCACATGGCCAGTTGACAAATCGGGTGGTGTGTTTTTTGAGTGATTCTGTTTCACATATTGTGAGTATTTAGGTTACAGTGGCGGGCATATCGACTACGGGATCGGTAGATCGAGCCGAAAATCAATCTATTTAGCAGACTACCCAGCTTAGGAGCGCCTGTGTTTTGAAGGTAGTGTGGACAAACGTTTGTATTCTGAGGCGCGTGTTACTTTAGGCTTGCAAAATACAATTCAGAAAATTGTATTAAAGCCTTCGGTTCCACCTTTATTTTTCCACCACCATGGTTCAACGCTTCTAAACATTTGATGTAAAATACGCTTCGGGGAAAGATATTCCGACCTCACTTTTTTACAATCTTTCTGATCCATCGCTTTCAGCGGCTAATTTTGAAACTCATGAAATAAATACAGTATTCACCGGCTTGGTTCCTCGAAAGCAGGGATGGCAGCCATTTTGAATATCAAACGTTGGTAAATATTGGGTAATTCGAGTCTACACTGACGCTGGCGTACGCCACATTACCACTTGCGTCGGTGATCGGTCATGCCCCGTGGGAGAAAGCTGAGTCTTACTGACTTGGTGGAAAAACGGAAAACAATTTTTGCTGATTCCACCAGAATTCGCATAGGTGACTAGCCCAGTTACGTGCGGTTCATACATAGAGGCCACCGCGTGGTATGCATTGACGCATACCACGCGCGCGGCGAACCAGACGTACTGTGTGGCAGACGATAAAATGTTGTCATCGGAGGCGGCTAATATTTTCACGTAAAAGCTGATGTTTATATGATATTGGTTAAATATATAATACAACTGATTTACAATAATGAAAACGACAAAAGCTAAGGAGAATGTTTAAAAAACTGACCTGTGCTAAAGTCATAATGTTGTATATAAAGTATTTGCAGTGGGAAGTAAATTAATTGCGTCGTCCGAACTCATTATAGACTCCCTTGAATATCGTAAACAGCACAACAACAAACCCTCGGGGGATTTCGGGTAATGATCAGAAACGATCGTAAAACTTCGGGATGTGAAAAATACGCTCGGGAAATGACATGTTTTTATCGATATCTCGCGTTCCGCGCACAGTCGCCACGTCAAATATCGACCGTTGGCATTGAAAAAATGAGTTTTAAAAATGTTACCAAGTGGGAGTGCCTCTGTAAGACAAATAATGTGGCGTGTCTTACTGGAAATGTATACTGGTGACGTCACCGCTGATTTAACTAAATGCAAATATAAAACGTAAAACGTGGCTAATTTACACATCATGACATATGGATGAGTGTTTCGCATTTTTCGTTTACAATATTTTCTAATATTCGTGATTTAAAAAAACTTACTCTTACCTGAACATGTTGTTGTTGCATATGGTGATAGCAGGAAAATCCGGCCTTTCCTTGGGCTCTTCAATCTTAATGTTCACATTTATCGGTCGATCAGTAAAAGACATAATCAAGGTGCTAACCTGGAACAGCAGTCCTCCAAATGCACAGAGCACAATTGATAACCAGAAGACCCTGCCAATATAGGTAAGACATGAATTAAACACTGCGTTGAAATTCATACCGTCCTCAAATATACCACGAAAACGTAAAACTGGAAGGGCATGGGGATCCATGGCTAATGACGGCCAAGTAAAGTTCTACTATTTCCTGAAATCGACGAATTCGCTTTTTGGTGTAATATCAATTCTGGGGGTAAGTTGTAATTCAAATATTGCATTTTTTGTATTCACTGTTCAGAATTTGACTGCAATTTTCAAATTTGGTTTTATGGTTATAATCTAGAATTTCAAAATTCGTTTTTGAAGTTTAAGAAATCGAAATTTGAAAAAACAAAAACAAATTACGTTAAGTTTTACGTGGAAACTAGGGAGTCTCGAGATAAATTGTGACATTTTGATATACACAGTGTAGCGAAGATCGTTTAGAAGCGATACCGATTAAATTTATTCGTGTTATTACTACCACTAATTACTTAAATTCGTGTTTAAAGGTAGTCCTCCGTGATATTGTAAATGTTTGTGTGCATACAACCTTGTAATTTTACCTCGTATGATTACACCGGGATCATTGGCTTTGTTTTGACGTTATATTACTAGGCTTGTAGATAGTGTTGTCACGGCGATGACCTTCATAACACCCGCACTGGGTACTAGACGAAGTTTATGACCAGTCGCACATGTTTTATCTGTGGACACAACTCATGCTAAGGGAGCAATTATTTTACGGCAAAACCTATGAATATCCATTAAATATTTCCTGAATAGGAAATCGCCGACGAAATAGATTGATTCTTTTAAATACATACACATTCCATGATCGACAAACTTCCCTAGCAAAGAAGATGCAGTTGTATCCTATATTATACACCTTGAACTGTTAAAAGTGATGAAAGACAAGAGACAAAAACATATGGGAAAGATGGCAAAGTGCATGTCAATTATCAAATGTTTATAAATGCACAGATGTTTTTAGGTTTATGTTTTATATTGGTAAAAAATTGATAATAGTTCCCTCATAGACTACCATGTATAGTGAATTCAACATTTCGGTGAAATTCCAATCCAATTTCTTGCACAAACATCCATTTGTAACCACCCTAGTATAATCACATACCTTAATACCAATAATCAGACCTACATAAATACACAGATTTACCGACTTTTGTATTAGAAAAAAATATTCATAGCTTCCTCACAGACTACCATGTATAGTAAATCATCTTTTCAATGAAATCAAAAATCCAATTTCTTGTACGCACATGCACGTTTTACTTCTTACTGCAAGTAATTCACATCTACATATATTATCAAACATATATAAATGTACAGATAATAGCTTGTTATGTTGGGGGAAATGGTCAATAGTTTGCTTGATGGACTCCCATGTATTATGATTTGATATTTTAGAGTGAAGCACTATACCAGCCACACCTTCTCTCCTTATAGTTGTGCAAAGACGGTGACCCTCCTGCAAATGCATAACCCTTCAAAAAATGTTTGCGTGATAAATTGCAACCCTCCTTCCCAAAATACCAGCCCCCCTGTAATTTCTGTCTGTAACTTACATAACAGTTAAACTTATTGTTATGTAAATAAGCTGATTTTGTGTTTGAGTTATTCCTGGGGAGAATACTGCATTTATTGGGGAGGGTCAAGTTTTAGAATGCCGGACAAAGGGAAGGGTCACATTTTAGACACAAGGATAGGGGTGTCACATTTTACAGTACAGGTGCGAACGGAATTTCCCGGTCCACCCCTGTAATTACTGAAGGCTCTCTAATCAACTACGACGTTGTCGACTGAAAACCTTTTCCTCGCGACAACAAGTTCAAACGGTACAAGAGAAGGTCAGGTCGCAAAGTCAAGAGAAGTCTGAAAATAGGGCGTGAAAGAGACCGGTCAGGAAGCTTGTCGCCATGACAACCCGGCAAATACACCAAGTAACATATGTATCATGTTCCTTTGACCTTTGCTGCACTGCAGATGCCCAAATGTGACGATTTATCGAGACAATCCCTAGCATTCAAATAACAGATAAGATTGTTCTTTTCTGAAATTATCTCGATTACAGTTTCTTAATTTTCAAAGACGTATTTTGAGATTCGAGACCATCACTGCAAAATAAATTTGATATTTTAGTAAATTCCTAATCATGAGTACAAAACGCAATATCCCAATTATAACTAACACCCAAAATCGAAGTTACGTCAAAAAGTGAATTCGTCGATTGCAAAAAATGAACACGATTGGAACTAATCTGGGATAATTCGATCTTTACATTTTTCAAATTTCTCAAAAGCGTTAGGTGCCCTATAGCTGAATGTTGTGATATTACAAAGTACTCATAAAAACAAGTGTGTAACTTAAAAAAGATAAGCAGATGAGCTTACATTTGCAGATTAAATCGACATTACTTCACCATCCAATTATCCAAAAGTAGTTCCAATCGTATTAATGTTAGAATTTTAATTGGTCGTCATTAGCCACTGACCCATGGGAATTTGTAGTCTGTCAGCAAGAGAGCAACTAATACATCGTCTCATGTGTTATACGTATTTTATACTCCGTTTTTTTTTTTAATTTCTGATCTATAGATTTTACACTTCATCGGGTGCTGACATTTCACTTTAATTAGTACGATGCATTTTATTGTTATCAAAGGCTTTGTCGACCTCACGTTTTTCGAAATTAATCGGCGAGTTTGATAAGGATTAATCAGATATATACTTGCTGAAAAACAGTATTACAAAGGTGCGAGTTGTCCTTTGTGCAAGTATTGATGTGGTCAGGTGTATAAGTATGTGGCCAATGTCGTCATCTGTCGCACGTCGTCTCAACACAGACCCCGACACGTGCTCCGCGAACTTTTAGTGGCGCGCTTTGCACTTCTGGTTGAAATGCTGATGCGTACCGCGTGACAGCTAGCCTGCGACACATAATCTATGTATCGATCTATTTATCTATCTATACAAATTTATGTAGCGCCTACTATCCAAAGTAAAACTATGCTCAGTGGCGCTTTTGGTAAATAAGAATGCTCTCTGAAAGATGTACTTTTTAAAGTGTCTTTTGAAAGGGTTAGCATTCGGACAGAAGCAGCCGAGGAGAATGAGCGGTGACCAATTTTTGAACTTGTTCAATGTCCTTTGTGATGACCAAATCAGGGCTAGGAGGTACCTACCATAGATTTTTGTAAAAGGTACACATTCTCTGTGTAAACCATGTTTAAATGCACGGCTTGAAATCTGGATAATTACGGAAAAAGACAAAACAGAAAAAACCAAACAAACCGAAAAAACATATCACTATCAGAGATGATGCGTTTGATAGCAGTATGTCTCTCAAAAACGAGGAAGATTGTAACCAAATAGTTATGACAATAAAGTGAAATTGTCCCGCTAGTTTAGAAATGTGGCGACGATTTGACACCCGGTAAGGGTGTCAGGGGTCGACCCTCACCGCCTTTGTCAACAAAATGCCATTACTGGAGCGGTTGGACATGCTTATGTTTGCATGACGTCTCCTCTAAAGTACTACTGTGCACAGCATATGTTCGTTGATAAAAGTGCGAGTCACCTACTTGCATTTCTGCAATAGAAGCCGTTAATAAAAGATGAAAGAAAATATTATATCTATAAGGGGGTTGCTCAAAATGTGGAGAAGAAGAGAAGCTTCTCAATTTTTGAGAAATGTACTGATACATTTAGTTCACTTATGAAATGATACAAACATAACATAAAAGAATGAAAAACACAATAGAGTATTAAATGGTACATTTTATAAAAACATGGTACAATTTGATATGTAAGTACACAAAGTATATTGACTATCATTACGGAATGGGCGATTTTTCAATATTTCCTAATAAACAATCGGTACACTTGCCTGATCAAGCATGAGAAACGTCATATTCTACTCTTCATTCTATAGGGTACAGGTTATTTTGGAGAATGTTTACAAAGAACACAAAATATTTGACTACCTCGATAACAAACCCATCTTCTATTCCAAGAAAAAAAATGGTCATAGTTCAAAAATCCTAAGCAATAGAGATTTCTCGTATCTTTTATTTGTAAATTTAATCTCTACATTAAAGTTTTGTTTTCTTTGTCTTGTTTTTTTCTGTCCTCCTTGAAACACTATTTTGCAATCTTTTGATAAATACAATATTGCTGAAACAAAGTTTGCATAAAATGGATTCTATGCATACAAATGGTTATCTAATAAAGTATATTTTAGTCTTGTACATGTTAAATGTACAGAGGAGCAGTGTGCGAAATTAACGTCGGTCCGACGGTCCGAGACCGACAGATTTCTCTTCGGGCCGAAAGTTTTCAGCAACATGTCGGTCCTTATGACCGACTGGAATTTGGAATAAATAATTAAAATTTCTCCGTCAAGACCTGTAACAGATGCAGATGATGACTGACTTTGAATCATGTAATTCAGACTTGAATGCCATGCACCTATTTATGTCTTCCACCGAGGGAGTGCGGGGCAACAGGGTTGATCGCACTTCGTGTCCTGGTACAATAGTAGGGAATTTGCTACCGTACGCCAGACAGGGAGGGGGTTGACAATGTCGCAATATAGTAATTTTTTATTTCAAATTTGCGACATTTTACATTTATTAATAGTCTAATCCCTGCGATCGGCGCGCAAAGCACAGTGCAGCTAATTATATTCAGATCAGTATGAATTACGTCCGTGCATGCAGATTCTAGCAATGGAATGGATTGATTGGTGCAACAATGCGATATAATATTATAATAATACTCGTCTAGTGAGTGTACCCCTGGGTAATGTTAGCATATCGGTGTTATATGACGACAACACCCAGTATCACTTCACTAGTTCCACACTTCAACTTTTCGGAATTTATAATACAGTCCTTCATTTTATCAAACTGACTCAGTTTTCCTTACTTTGATTTTCAATAGAAGCGTTCAAAACATAAACGGTTCATAGAGGAGTTTAATATGCTGCTGCAGCAAGATTTCATTGGAAAAATACACACGACAAACGCCGCTCTCATTTTGCTATCGAGATCGAGCGTATAGAAATTGCAGACAACATAAACGGCACACGTCACTCGCGGAAATGAATGCATAATTTCCGATCGAAAAGTTTTGCCTGAGCGATTGCTTGGTCTCATCGCCCTTTGAAAGCTTAAAGTTATTAAAATGACTCTGAAAAGTTTGACAGACACTCGATACTGCTGAAAAACATCGCGACACGATCAGTTAATGATACCGTAAAATCTTAAAAGACGTAATTTTTGCGACATTTAGGCTACAGCCCGGCCAGGATGACGGTGAGTTTTGCACGCCAGTCGTAAAACGGTATATACATCGAAACAATTTGAAGCCTATACTCTCGGCCTCTGAGAGTGAGTATACAAGACGGATCGTGCAACTCGACAAAACTGTTACAACAAGGCCGCTTTGTTTTATAAAATGGGTTGAAGACCAAAGAGCAAGCAAAATGTTCTAGCGGTCCACAAACAAACGCAGCGAAACGTAAACTTGCATGTCGACTGCTGGTAGCACAATTGCGCTGTCGTGTAACATCTAGTCCTTATATCGGGCGTAGAAGTAGTTCAAACCATGGAGCTAAAAGATACCCCAATGTTCAAAACCAAATATGTTTAGTCGACAGCACTGTTCTCGTAATAGATTTTTGTCTTAATGTCAATTTATCTAATATGTATACCGTATACAGTGAAAAGACTTGTATGAAAAAACAATTTAGAAAAAGTTACGATACTTGTCCTTTTGATTAAAAGAATAACTTCATCTGTTTCTTCATGAATGCAACAGAGGCCACATTTAAGCATATTTATTTTTTGAAAAATGTTGAACTTAAGTAATCCTTAGTCATATCAAAATACAAACCAGTTATTTTTTCCCTTCTGTTTTACATTATAATAAAAGGATGTAGTGATCAATGTTTACATAAAAAATTTATTCATACACTCCCCTTACTCATGACTGTTTTCAGGGTACTAATTAAGCTATTCACTCACTCTTCTACCACTCGTGTTGGCTAATTTCAGAAAAGATTTTCAGCTCGCCAAACATTTCCAAATCACAATATCACATGCCCTAGTGTAGTGTACAATTGATAAATCCATGCGCATGACAGTGAGGAAGATAAGGGCTGTGATCTTTTTCAGATTCCAGATCATGTAGTTGAATGATTCATGATCATTCACATACACTATTCTGCTATCTATGTGAATAATATTCCTTTGGAGTGAATACTTGCTGACTCTATTAATAAAAGGACATGGAAAATTAAAGATTACAACATTCAAAAGCATAGTATTGGTGGAGAGAGTGTTGACTTTAATGGTAATACAGGTCGTTAACAACTGCATTTACTGAGGACCGGCAGGGTAGAGTTGACTTTTCAGATCCTCAGATTCAGATCCTCAGATCCTCAGATTCAGATCCTCAGATCTCAGACCTCAGATCCTATAACTTGAGATGCGGATTCGGAATTAAAATTTCACAATTTTCAAAGTTTGATGTAATATACTGATAAATAAAATATAATTTAGATTTGAAAAGGCTTTAGAAATTACTTTATTTCTATCTTGAATCTTGAACTTAAAAACTTCGATCTCAGAATCAGAACGTCATCAGTCGAAGACAGGGTGCGCAATGACTCCGCTTGTTATGTCATCACTTGAACGTTCCCTTACAGAGATAAACACACCCGCGATCGAACGATCAAGACCGCGACGATCATGTAAATGCTGGCTATCGACAGTCCGTATTTTACCATCGTTCGTAATATTGATGGCGAGGGAATATAACTAATCCATGTTCCCCTTGGAGGCCAGTTACCCCGGGCTAAATCAGAATTCAGGGGTCGCGCGCAAGAAGCAAATTAGCTAATCTGTAATTGTAGACCTGTGTTCGTTGAAACTTGTTGAGCAAAAACGTTTACGTAGACTTGTTTTTTTTCATAACTGCCTTGTACATGTCATATTGAAATTATTTTAAAAAAAATTGCAATCATACTGTTAATACGGGTATTGTAAAAGGCTTGTAAATTCGAATCTGCATCTGAAGTTATAGGATCTGAGATCTGAGGATCTGAGATCTGAGGATCTGAGGATCTGAATCAATCTCCAGCGCAGAGTTCTTATCGGCGTGTATTTCCCACAATTCCTTGCGCTGTCGCCGATAATATTAGCGTACGCGCGATAAGAACTCTGGTTCGAGAGTGGATCTGAATCTGAGGATCTGAAAAGTCAACTCTACCGGACCGGCAGTTTTCTGTAAGGACCTGAAGCTTTGGCTTGGAGCAGGTCCTTATGACCTGAAGCTATTTTCTCTTAATTTCGCACACTGCAGAGGAGGTCAATGGGGAATACCCTCAGCAGATATCAGTACTAGTGCGCAGGATCTAGAACAAAACTAACCTGTTGCGACCTCATCCTGGCCATTATGATATTTCACCATACTGTATTATCACGATTTTCATAAGAAGCCCGCAGCCGGAGAAATTGCACGGCTGCTGAGGCCATTTCTCCAGCCATAAAATCTCAAAGTTGTAAAAAAAAATTAATGAATGAATTAAGAAAAATACTGACTCTGACTGTTTGTTAATTAATATCGTTTACAAAATGCAAGACTTTGTGATTTACATAATAAAATTGCAGATTTGCCATATTTGCATATTCTTTGATCTGCAATCGCATGCAAACTACGAACTGTGTTTTATCAGGTACAAAATGTATTGTCATTGTTTGATTGTTGAATATTGTGATTGAAATATTAATTGTGCAAAAATGTAATAAAGCATCAGTATCATTTTAAAACAGTTTTACCTAGTGAAAAATAATTTGAAACACCTCTCAGATTGCACCATTGATAACATCAATTTCCCAAAATTTCCACGCAAGAGAGGGGACACCACCCTCTGGCATTCTCCCTTATACTTTCAAATTTCCACCTGTCAGGTATCCTAGTGAAAACCCTGTCATGACGCCCATCTAAATTAAACAATACTATATGGCTGGATACTGGTTATAGTATGAGTTTTTACACCCATATTGCGTTGTGACTTTGAATTTCATTTACTTGGTTTCCCCTTTTTTCAACCGACATGAGATAACGGATAATAGTCTAGCAGGGTAAACCAGGATTTGAAACGTCTTTTATTACTATTACTGTATTTTTGTAAATTTTACTAATACATGTACTGATATTTAACTTTTCTAAATTGGGGAGAGGGGTCAGTCAAAATTTTTGTATTCGAGAGGGGCTTACTCAAATTCATCATGGTTGGCATTGGCTACTCGAAATTTCAGGGTTTGATATGAAATTCTTCCGACTCCCAGGCCGTAAATAATGACTGCTTCCTTAATTTATTAGCCTCGCACGAATATGCTTTGTGACAATAATAATAATAATAAGAATAATAAGAATAATAATATTTATTTCTTTAAAGCGCACTACACATACGTTTCAGTGCGCTTTACACACTTAAAATTGATAAAATACCAGCAAAGCATGACAAACTAAAATGTTAAAACAATCAAATTAGGCTAAAAACATAAATGGTTAAAAATGATGAAAATTTCTACAGAGTAAAAACAGTCAAAATACAAAAAACATTATTAAAATTAAACAGAGTAAGTAGCAGAAAACGTAAAATAAATCAAGCATCAGCGGTTCCGGTAAAATGGTGACTTTCCAAAACATTAGTAATAGTGCTTTGCAAAAAGGTGAGTCTTTAAAACGCGCTTAAAACAGTAACGCAAACACATGAGAAAGCAAGTAGCGTAAACCGAGTCTTTGCAGATGAGGATGACAATAATTAAAACGAACCTTCTTCCGAACGAAACATTGGCGCTGCCTACGAATTTCACACCGGACAAACCAGCTTCTTGCGTGAAAGATTTGAAAACTCCTGTCCATGTCTTGCCATCTTTTTCGGAGTTATTGTTATCTTCGTCTGTAGGAATAGGGTTTTCCTGTGTTCTCCTGTCGTCGGAAAACTCGGTCTCGTCGGCAACATTATCGGGAGGTACAATTGAATTTCTGTTTAAAGCAAACGCACTCATGACCGCGGTCGATTGTGCCAACTATGGGTTAGTATGATACGAGCACCAATCTCCACACAGAGATTGAAGCGCAGTGGGGCAGCACCGCGGCGTGGATAATTCGAACCAAGCTAGAGGGTCTCCCCAAACATCGCAAATACCAGAAACCGACTCTTTGTCGACCGTCTTTTCTTGATGCCCATTAAACTGAATATAATACCTCGGCCACAAAGAAACCGATTATTAAGGCTGCATTCACAAACATCTCTGGATTCCAAAAAAGTTCTGAGATTTTTTCAAATAGCCCCCCCCCCGACAATCTAACAATGTGTTTAAGTCACCCTTTCTTACGTCCTATAACTTTTAAGTTCCCTCTTATAGGAAGGAAAATGTGGCCGATATAGTGCTTCGTCCAAAACTATCAAATCATAATACCTGGAGTCTATTGGACAAACTATGAAATTTTCCTCCATAAAAAACAAACTATACATTATATGCGTCTGTTAATTCATGTTGATGTACTTTGCTTGAAATGGCAGGTAAAAAGTACATTTGTGTACCAATTATGATTTTTTGATTTCATCGTTATTATTGATTCACTATACATGGTAGTTTATGAGAAAACTAAATAATAATTTTCCTAATGTAAAACTTGCAATATCTGTGCATATGTGAACCCTGAGAAATTGACATAATTGCACTTGATTAGAAGTGGGTGGTTACATAACTATGAATATTCTTTTACAATACAAAACTTGCTAAATCTGTGTATATATAGACGTTTAATAATTGATATTAATATAGTTGATTTGGCTAAAGTGGTTACAAGTGAAGGTGTGTGCAAGATAGTTTGATTTTGGAATATCACTGCCGATATGTGCGAGAAATTTGCCGATGTTGTATTTTAAAGTGCTTCCGTCCTATATGGTGACATTCATTGTTCATTATGTCTGATGTTGAGACAAATTGCATTTTACCACGAAAACGTAAATTTTGACCAGTTGATGATCAAAGAAAACTCAAACTATCCGAATAAATTTGCAAAAATGACGTCCTTTTTGTTTTGTTTTTTTAGAAAAGTAGCCGTTCCGACTTAGTGGACGTAAGTTATTCCGAAGACATTTATCACTTTAATATCTGACGTAGGGAAAGATCTGCATATATCGTGTTCTTGTCATTTTCTTGCTTTTACCTCTCGACTTACTTTGTGCATATCCTTTCCATTTTGCCGATATCGTGTCCTCTCATCGAAGAAACTATATCTTCTGAATGGGTTTGTATTTACAGTATTAGTTGTATTACAGATCTATCAGCTTTGTGTAAAATGTTTGTACATATTTTTTCGTAATTGTTTTTTTAAATTTTAATATCGTCTGATGAGGTCGGCGTAAGAATAGCATTCATAACACGGCTATAACATAACGTTTCTGGGCGATTATAAGTTTCGTTTGCCGACACTGCATGAAAACCCAATAATACTTATTGTATTACCATGGATTATTGCCTGTATTTTAGCTGGAGAGTTTATATACAGACTCATACAGTTAATAATCCATTGCTTGTATTCAGCAAGCCTGTATTCGTGTGGATTCATGTGAATTCACGTGTATTATTCTATAATACAGTCAATTCATTTGTGTGAATTTATCTGTATTATTGCGTTTTGATGCAGTGCGATATCGCATAATCTTCATTTCCGTAACGAAATTATATCACCCGACCAGGCTGACATCGATAGCCTGTGTAATACAGCTGTCTTTTTCATGTATGGTGTCGGGGAAAATTATTCGACTCCGCTTCATTTTCAGCGATCATGATGGTTGAAAATGATTTTATTCGTAAATCCTGACGGGTGTAGCATGCTAGCAGGGTACGCTTACCCATTCCGGACACCTGGTACCACCACTAACTATCAGTGGTTCAGGATGGTCCTACTTAAATTTGTAAATCTCAAATGTCCCATGGACCTGGTAATGTATTACCTTGAATGAAAATGATTATTGGACCAGTTTAATGTCATATTTTTATGTTCGATGTCAGGCCAAATTTGTCCATATAATAGCCCATTTGACTTTCGCGATCAAAAATACACATTCTTCGATGCGGTATGATGTCTTCTATTGATACAACTTTGTTTGAGGCATTTTTTAATATTTGTGACGCAGATAAACCATCCTATCGGTCGATTTAAAGATGTAAATTGTCATTCGTAACTCACCGCAAGTAAAGACTATGGATAAATTTGCCGCTATC
>LD355971.1:39624-49892 GCA_001465055.1 Ptychodera flava
CCCCCCCCCCACCCCCAAAAATTTTCAAAACCCCCCCTAAATTCCTCCCCCCCCCCCCCCCCCCCCCTCACCACTTTTTTTGTACGCGGCCTAACACGAATGAGCGTTTTGTAAGCAGACGAAGTATCAGATATAAATTTTCTTGTGATTTGGCCGAGTTCAGAAGACACACCGCCAAAACATTAAGCGTGAGCAACATTTCAGTCACCCCCTCTAATGGCGGTAGTCGGCACTAACGTCAATAAAGTGGAGGTACCCAACGTTCACTGTGAGGTAACTAGAATGGTGCACATGCTTATGTTTGGCGATGTGTCCGTCGAATTCAGCCCAAAATCACACAAAACGAGCGTTTTTGAAGCAGATAAAGTATCAGGTATGAATTTTGAGAATCATAGGGAACGATCGACGGTTACATGATAGATGAATTTGCTAATTTTCACAGTAAAATCGAGCGTCGAAGATGACATGGTTGCATAGACCCTATTCGAAATAGCCATTTGGCTTCCTGACTTTCTTCTTCTCAGGCATAGGTACATACGTCTATGGTGCGAATAGACACGGAGCAGAATAGACCACAGGTGACTGTGGTTTTGTTGTGACTCACAGGCCCAAGGAGTTACAGACGTATGCCATTGCCCTCATGGTCAGTCAATATGTGTTTTATAACAGGGTCGTAATACTTCTGATAAACGTTCGATGCACCTTTGATTATCGCTTTCATCCGTTTCGAGTCCTTGTTGGAAACCAGAGCATTCAGTTCTTCTTAAGTAAGAAGGATAAACCGAGATATTTCTCGACTATCGTTTCGCTCAGTCGCAGACGACATCCCTGTTTACATTTCAGTTCGCGCATGCGCCAATGTTGTTTATGACGTCAGCGGGCATCATTTTCCAGAACTGATGCCTTGCAGGCAACAAATGACACCCGATGACGTTTTTACGTGATCAGCACAAAAAGAACGCATCGCACATGACTTTAATAAGCCATCTTTTATCACAAACGAAAATATTGGAATGCTTTTTGATTTACTAATTGATTTATTAATTTAGTAGTTTTTTTAAATTTATTGCTTGCAAATCTTGCTCAAAATAGAACACTATCAAAACTAGGCTGTGACGTACGTTGACGCAATAACAAGAATCCAAGAATCTGCTCCAAAACTTCAGGTCAGATATTTCTTTAAGGGATAACCTATTCTAGATTTATTAAAAGTATGCAGAAATATGCAAATTTGTATAATTTTGGTCAAAAAAATTTGTTTCTAAAAATTGCTGGTCTGATATCTTTGATATTTGGTATACAGATTCATAGGTTACTCGAATATGATATATTGAAATTATGATGAAATTCACAACTTTCTTTCTTGGGGAGAGGGTCGATGAATTTTGCCACTTTTGGTCAAAAAAGTTGTTTCTCAAAAAACTGCATGTCTGGTATCTGTGGTTGACATGTTCTCAGGAATGATCTTAATGTTATATGTTCAAATTATGATGAAATCTCCAATTGTGTTTGTTGGGGATTATTTTTTCCATTTTTTGTCAGGCCACTGAAATTAGCTATCAAAGATTTCCTCGTTCTTCATCAACACCTGTAACAAATAGTCATTCTCTACATGACACGCGGATCTATATCGGCTGTAAGGTAGCTTGTTGAAGTAATTTCTTCTATTTTTGGTAAATAGCTACTCTGAAATCACAAGACTGATGTTTTTGAAATCTGATATGTACAGCCTGTTGTATAGTGTGTACCGTTTTTGGTCAAAAATTATGAATTCTAACATAATTTCTTATCAACGATCATAGCGAGACAGTATCCTTGACACTATTAAGTTCCCATGGACACCGTCCGGGGAGACATAGATTTGGTCATGTCCGAGTCCGTGCGTCCGTGCGTGCAAGCGTCCGTCTGTGCGCCCGCAGATATCTCAGCGATGCATGGAGCGATTTCATTCGAACTTGATACAAGGATTACTCGCTATATCAAACAAACGATTAAAACTAGCCAGGTGGAAGCGATTTTGATTCCTGTGTTTCATGATCGTGCGTCCGTTCATGTAAGTTTCTTAGCAATGCCGGTGGCGATTTTATTGAAAGTTAGTACATGGATTACTCCCTATGTCATACATATGCAAGTCAATTTTTGTAATGATCCGATCAAAATGGCCGTGTGACGGCCGTTTTGTATAAGGAATTGTGTGTTAACACAAATCCAGTTTGTAAGTCCACGGAGCTAGGCTGCCTGCAGAACAACATGTCCTGAAGTCACTTTGCATTGCTGACGTAGACATCTTATACTGGTTATCTAACTACTCATCTGCTGACGTAGACACCTTAGCATCTGCTATCTAGCTACCATCTTTCTTGCGCACGGCACTTGACCTAACCCTTGCTGCAAGCTTCTGGTCCAAGTTCATTCATTCTAGGCCATCAGGCTCTCTGCCAAGCAACTGAAGCTATTACAACACTCCCTGCTGCTCGTTTCTAGTCACTCCCGGTCTCCTTTTACTGCCGTATCTACCGGACCACAGCGCCGACAATGCCTCCTCGAAAACGCACCAAGAAGTCTACGCCGCGCGTAACGCCGTACGTTCGTCCAGTGACCCGTGCACGATCAAGGACGCGTTTTGTTTCCTGTATTTGACGTCGATCCACAGCGTCTTTTGGATTCATCCACAGGGGCTCAAGGATGGCCAATTAAGAGAGTAAAAAATAATGCTATGTCCATGCATAGGGGCTCATGAATGCAGATATCTCAAATATGCTTGAGTCAATTCTATTCAAACTTAGTACAATGAAAATATTATATGGCTTACATATGCAGGTCTTGTTATTACGGTGTGGCCTACATAATTAGTTATAATTTGCATAATTAGGGAAATAGCGCTTTTTCTGGTACGACTGCCCGAAATTTAATGAAACTTTGTTCAGATGTTGGTCACTAAGAGTTCTAATATGACACAATGACATATGTCTGTATTGTGTCAATTTACTGCTAATCTTCATATTTGATGAATTTTTGTAATTAGGGTTACATGTCTAGAAACACTGCAAAAATTTGTTGAAACATGGTACAAGTGTCCAACAATAGTATTAAAAGAGACTTTGCGGTATGATGTTAATTAATTGAAAATTTGCATATATTTCATGACTTTTCATAATTAGTTGGCTATCTCCAGAAATACCGCTGTAAATCTTATGAAAAGTGGTGCAGATGTTGATCTGTCAATATTGTAATACTATATGAACACATAAGGAGTATTATGTAAATGAATTGCGAATTTGCATATCAAATGAACTTTCATGTGATATGTCTAGAAATGTTGCATCAAATTCGATGGAACATGGTACAGATCTTGTTGTTTTTCCAGTAGTGTAATGGCGTGCAAAGATATGTAGCAGTTTCTTATCAATTAAATGCGTATTTGTATATTAAATAAATTTTCGAAATTAGGCTGATATGTCAGGAAATAGTTCAACAAATTTCATGAAACTTGGTACAGATGTTGAGCTGACATTGCTTTAACAGTGAAGAGACATTTATCTATGTCATGTGAATTAATTTTATTTTGCATATTAATGAAATTTCCAGATAAGAGTGATAGTAGTAGTAGTTATATTTATTATAGTTACTTATGACATCACTAATACAGAAAACTGATTATAAGTCATACATTATGTCATAGAGGGTCTCAGGACGAATACAGTAATGAACTAGAGTAAACTAATAAATAATGTAATCAACATCTCATTCGTGACAAACTTAGGAAAGAAATATTTGTAGCATACACTGCGTCAGCTAATTGTTCTACTCCGGAATAAAGAGGACGCGATGCGTTCTACAGACTCGTACGCCCAAATAATCACGTGATGCCGGTACAAACAAACCCATATGTGTACTAGCGCGTATGGAAATACACGTACGTCTATGCGCGTTTGCGCACATGGCTTTGTTTGTACCGTGGTTTTGGCCTATTGAATAAAGTGTTGCGTCTTTTCTGAAACGCTTTCTTGATATATTACATAAGATAACATAATTTTTGCATATCATCAAAAGAGGAAAAACCCTGATTTGTTAACTCAACCTCGTGATACAAGTGTTGACGATAATCATTATACATAGGACAGTGAAACATAAAATGCAGCTCATCCTCGATTGCATTTAAATCACACAATCTACAAATACGTCTTTCTATAATCTCATTTTGATATCGCCCCGTTTCAATTCGTAAAGGAAGAATTCCCATACGTAGCTGAACAAAAAAGGATCTTTCAGTCCTTGACATGTCCAGTGACAGATATTTTTCCTCACAAAACTCCGTCTTGAATTTCGCAAACGTACGTAATTTTGGCTTATTTAACACATAAGTGTACCGATGCTCATTACACTTGTTTTGTTTCATGTCTTGAATATCTTTTACATTACAAGGATAGATGTCGTCTATTTCTAAATTATCGAAAATGTTATACATTTCTGATGCCCAGTTATTACTGTTTAACGAATTATCCCATAAAAATATTTTCTTTGTTAATCTATTTTCATTCAGATTACACAACCGATTCCACAGGCGTGCTTTATTTGCACAATGCCTTGAAACACAAGGTTTCCATCCAGTATCTCCTTTGATAGCCAACGTAGGGGAAAATTTGTGTATCCCAAGGAAAAACCTTAATGTTCTTATCCGAACAGATTCACAGACATTGTACCTTTCGTAAGCCAAGACCCTTGAACAATAGTCTAAGATTGGTACAATCGAAGTTTCATATATTTTAGTATATGTCTTAAAACCCATATTATTCAAAAATTTAAATTTTGCTATCAGAGCAGCGAGGGCCCTGTTAGCTGCATCAGCCAGAGCTGTGGCAGTTACTGAAAAATCAAGATGTTCGTCGAAAACAATTCTTAAATATTTATATTTTGTTGCATAGTCTAGGATATAATCACCTACTTTAAAGCCGTGACGACGGCGTTCGTCGTTATTTTTTCGAAAATGAACAACTTTTGATTTCAAAGCATTTACAGACAATCTCCATTTTTTACAACAAATACTAATTTGATCTAACATTTTCTGAAGATTAGCTTCCGAATCAGAAAAGAGTACAATATCATCTGCGTAAAGAAACATACAATAGTTAGTTCCTCCTATGGTGATACCACAATTTAAAGCACACAACTCGGTAACTAAGTCATTTATAAAAAGTGAAAAAAGAGTTGGCGATAGGTTATCTCCTTGTCTTACACCACTGGTAGTGTCAAATGAAGCCGTTAAATTACCGTTAAGACAAAGTCTGGCATTAGTATTTTTGTACAGAGATTTAAGTGACCAATACATCTTGCCATCTACACCATTTATGAGTAATTTATATAAAAGAGAATCCCTATCAACAAAATCAAATGCCTTGCGCAGATCAATAAACGAGGCAAATGTAGGTAAATGCTCATTTAGGCGGTTATGCACAATCGATGTCAGATTATAAATATGGTCCTGGCAAGTCCTATCTTTTCTGAAACAATTTTGTTCCTCGGCCAAAATATTATTACTCTCCAAAAAAGCAATAAGTCTCATGTTCAGAACAGAGCTATATATTTTTGAAATAGCACTTTGAAGGCTAATACCTCGGTAATTCAATGGTATCC
Source organism: Ptychodera flava (assembly GCA_001465055.1). Classification (NCBI taxonomy): domain Eukaryota; kingdom Metazoa; phylum Hemichordata; class Enteropneusta; family Ptychoderidae; genus Ptychodera; species Ptychodera flava. Next base: position 45,259 of record LD355971.1, read on the forward strand.
GAGGATCATCTGACCGGTTTTTTGGAATTGGAATGATGACTGATGTCTTCCAAGGTGTAGGGACAAAACCAGTATCAAAACATAACTGTAAAAGATTAACTAACAGTGATATGTCCAGAAATGCTGCATCAAATTTGTTGAAACATGGTACAAACGTTGATCTCTGAGTACTGTAATACTGTGTATAGAAATCAAGAAGTATCATGTCAATTAATTGCTAATTTGCATATTTGATGAACTTTCATAATTAGTACGATATGTCTACAAATGTTGCATCAAATTTGATAAAACGTGGTAAGGATGTAAATCTTCCAGTAGCAATGACGTGCAATATGTAGCAGTTTCGTGGTACAAATGTTAAAGGCCAAATAGCTGTATCTTTTAGCATTATTTTTTTTGATTTTGCTTCCAAACTAAAACAAGTTCGCAGGAATGTACTCATTGAGGGATGTTTATACAAGTATAATAAATTGTCCACTGGGACTGCATGCGCAAATTTGATCAAGATAAATAATAAACGTTTGCCGAAACGTAAAATGGCGCCCTCATGCAAATAAAGCAAAAACACTGTACGTCGTGCATATATGCATTGGAATCAAAATCAACACAACACAAAATCAACAGAGTAGTCAAATATAATGCATAGTACTGAATGTTTTCCACTGGGACATCATATGCTTTGTTTTCTTTGAAATATTACCAGATTTTAAATATGGCGGGAAATCAAAAATACGGTTTACTTGTCCAATTTTTCAGTAGTTAAAGACTTTATCCTTTAAACTTGTAGAATTTAAAGCAAACCAGAGAAAAAAGAAAGCCCGTTTCTGGTCAACAAATTTCAAGAATTACAGCTACAGGGGCTTTAATCTCACAGTACTGTATTACTGTGTGAAGATATTAAGAAGCATCATGTCAATTAATTCCTAATTTGCAAATTGATGAACTTTTACAAATAGTGTAATACTCTATAGAAGCATTGAATCAAATTTGATGAAACGTGCTACAGATGTTTATCTTCCAATAGTGTAATGGCGTGTAAAGATATGTAGCATTAGCGTGTCAATTAACTGCTGATATGCATATATTATGAATTCTCGTAACTAAGGCTGATATGCCAAGAAATGGTTCATCAAATTTCATGAAACTTGGTATAGATGTAGTGCCCTAAATGCTTTAACAGCAAAAAAATAACATTTTTAAGTGCAATGTTAACAAAATTTTAATTTTGATAATTAATGAACTTTCCTAATTTGAGTGATATGTCGGGATATACTAAATAAAACTTGACGAAACATGGTATAGAAGTAAGAGAACTTTTCGAATAAGTTAACAAGCGATTTGGATCCATTTTTCCTTAAAAGATGAACAGTTGGAGATATCAACACTACAGTTGTAAGGACTCTCCATTGTTTAACCGCAACGCACGTATGGCACATGCCCACAGACTTTTGACAAATAGGAGGCAGCTTGCAGGTCACGAGCGCTCGAGCTCCCCTCCCAGGAAGACGTCATTAAATCGTTGCTAATTCCTTGCCGCGCATGCGCAGATGAGAGAAACATTCACAATTGCTGTCCGTTTTATGTTAGTCGGCAGTCGCAAGAGAGATGTATACGTGTTAGAGTAAAAGTAGGTATTTATTGAGGAAGTAACAACAATATTTCGTATTTTCAGGCACCAGTACATCATTTCAGGCGCTTTCCGCATACGGAAAGTGAGCGCAGCAAAGTGCTGCGCGCTCGCCGTGTTTTCTACGGGTGGCACCATGGCGGCGGTGTGAGAGGCCATAGAACCGTCACGGTACACACAAACACAGCCTCGAACTTCGCGCCAATGGAACCCAGGGCTATACGGGACCTTGCTCACTGTGAAAATTACACCGTGGTTTTGATGGAAACCCATCTACATACAACTTATTGTCAGAGCTTTTAGCATGAAAGCGGACCTTGTTAGTGATGATTGAATGATCATTATATTATCTTCGAGTTGCAAGTTTTAAATGTTTGAATGTCGATATATTTACAAAGTATTAAAAATCCCAACACAATTATTTGAAAAGGACATATTTCTCATCAAATTGTGATGTTTCTCATTTCACATATGAGGAGGTGTGCTGTTAAGCGATGTAGCATTGTAATTAGGTTGGTGACCCAATATTTTTATTTGATGCATTTAATGTGCAATATCTGAACAACAATTTATGTGAAAATAAACAAAATTTTGGATTGGAAATCTAAATAATTCTACAAAGTATTGATAAGGCGTGGTCATTACTTTCAAGTTTGCAACAGCTTTAACTGTTACTTTGGAAGGCCTGAGAAGTGATTATTTAAATTCTTATGCACATTTTCAGCGGAAAATAGCTAAAACTTTCATCTATTATTCATTGTGGTTCACATGTAAATAAATTAGGTGCAGCATTTTTAAGAAAGGAACTTAAAGTAAATATATCGGGTTGGGCAACGCTTACGGGAGATTCATAATTTCTGTCATTCGAAGGGATAAAGTGGGTGTATTTCCAATCCTTCTAGCTGCCGAATTAATCTGGTGACATTGATTTTTTGTCGTATAGTAGTCTCATCCTCACATATAAGTCTTACTGTTAGAGAAAAATAACGAATATTGTTGGTAAAACATTTAGTGGCTCGATCACCCTTAACAGTGTCGTTTAAGATAATTGCTAATTTGCATACATAATAATTTTTTGTTTTTGGAGTGCACTGCAACAAATATTAAGAAATGTAATACAGGTGATTACTATATGTGTGTGTGTACTGTGTCGTCTGCTCCACGCACACCGTGTTGCTCGGTCGCGCACAGAATTGCAACATCTAAGTCGGTTACTGTGACCAACTCTTTTTGGGTTGGAAGCAGTGGCCGACTGGTTTTGTGTGAGGCCTAGCAGCTAGGCGATGTTGCCGTGAGTATGTGGGGGTTCGAATCCCGGTTGGGTTATAGTGTAATTTATATTTGTCAGTATTGTAAAGGAATGTAAAATGTTTGACAACATCCTGTCGATTAATTACTTCTTGAATCATGTAATGACCTTGTGGAATTAGGGTGGCTATACCAAACATAGACTGTGAAGCCCAGTCGTGTGCGGGCGCTCCGTACCTCCGCCCGGAGGCGGAGGTACGCAGCGCCCGCACACGACTGGGCTGCACAGTCTATACCATACATCGAGGTACCAAAACACACCTAGCACAAAGTAAGCAAACACAAAGCGAGTACCCCTACAACGTAATCTAGGTAGTCCGTAATAGTTTGCAGTCAACTTAGTTACTTCGAAGAAAGGCCTAACAGTGACTAAGTACCTTTTAATTTTTGCCACAGCTCAAAATCGCTCTCCTTCACTTAAACCCAAACCATGAACAACTCCACCACTTTATTATATAACCCATCAGAACGCCCGGAGATTGACGGACGAAAGTGGAAGAGTGACGGAAGGAAGTTGCTTTTACATCGTTGTTTGAAATTGAAAACCTTTACGAGGCGCAAAATGCAAAAAAAATAATTTACACTACCACGCTTATTTCAGAGATAGAACAGATGGAATATATATATATATTGCTATGTCAAATTATCAGACAGTTTCATAAAGCTATGTCAAGACATCCTCAACTTTTTGAAAAATTCAATGTAATACCAACATATAATATATAAATATAAATATATAAATAAATAAATATCTATCTATCTATCTATCTATCTATCTATCTATCTATCTATCTATCTATCTATCTATCTATATATATATATATATATATATATATATATATATATATATATATATATATATATATATATATATATATATATGCCAGATCGCGAAAGTAACATCCCTTCGTATATTTTTTATGGCACAGTATTGTCAGAATATCTTCGCATTGCTCGCGCAACACTTCTAATAGAAGATTTTCTTCAAAGAGTTGCCAGCCTGTACAACAGGATGTTGTCTTAAGGAGGACAACAACCTAAAATTATCAGACAGTTTCATAAAGCTATATCAAGACATCCTCAACTTTTTGAAAAATTCAATGTAACACCAAAAGACATCATATGTAACATAAGACTCAGAATAACTTAAGGTGTGGTGGTACATGATCAGTACTGCTTGGGGAGCCAAGGAAGTTGACTGTTTTGTTTTCAAATCCCCGAAACAGTCGCCTTGGTAAATAACTGATGACACCTAGGAGATTTTGATGATGTTATTTCTTTAGTGTATATTAATTGTTAAGAACTAATCCTGCTGATGTCATATCTTCATCATTCATATGACACAATCATAGAGAACCCATAATTATCTATTGCTTGCACTTGCATGACGTTACTTTACATCATTGCTGTATTTATTTCCATCCGAGTGAATTTTATCTGTTTAACTACTTTTGACTATATATATATATATATATATATATATATATATATATATATATATATATATATATATATATATATATATATATATATATTAGCCATTTTGGCCATTCATATGTATGCATACATATACATAAATATAATCACACGCGCACCCATATAGTTTATTCATTCATACATATTTAGAATACATACATACATATATCATACTTACGCACGTACACACATACATTCGCACAAATATGCATGAACCCACCTA
>LD355976.1:0-10935 GCA_001465055.1 Ptychodera flava
ACGTAGTTTACAGACTTTACAATTGTTATGGATTTACCTCTATTGCTGCAATAAACAGAAGGTAGTAGCGTAGCCAAGCACATTATATAAGTAGGATGGCTAAGTTATTGCTAGTTAGACACTGGTGCTGTGCCAGTATAAATTTTGCATACATCTGTGAAACATGCATGAGTCACCGTTCATTTGCCAGTTTCTCAACACGGCACGGGTCAACGTAGCAATCAAGACAAGTCACTGTTCGCAGGGGCTGCAGTGACGTGGACTTTCTTCTTGTGGGGCCGACATAAGGTGTGTCTTGTGGCGTGTTTGGGCCCCACAAGATTAGGGCAAGATTAAATGAGTTACCTATGTAGGTGAATTATTTGTTAGACTGTTAATTGGTCACCTATTTTGTGGCCCACTTTATGTATTTCACAGTTATCAGCATGTTTATCATTGTAAGGAAATTTGTTTGTGTGTCAGTTTATTGGTCACCAATTTTGTGGCCTAATTGATGTATCTCATCTTTGCAACTTTAATTTTATCACAAGTGTAAGTAGGTTAGTTATTGTAAGGTCACACGTTTTGTATTATGTTTGCGTGTCATCAATTAGTGGCCTGTTTGATGTATTTTACAGTTACAGTTTCTCATTAAATGGTCACCCATTTGGTGGCCCATTTCTCCCACAAAGACATGAGTTGGGTATTCCTTAATTTTGCTGGTGTTGTAGCTGGCCGGGGCACAGCATCACTACCAGTGATGTGGGGCCTTGTCCAGCATTGACAGCGTTTGCAGGGGATAAAAGAAGTTACAAAAGTGAGGAATTTTATCTCCTGCAAACGTTCATACAGCGCCGCCTGTGGCGGGGGTCAAGAGGTCATCGTGTGGGCTTGTACCATCCTCTTTTGCCCTGAGACGTCCTCCACGCAAGACTGCCATTTCGGCAGCTGGACCTCATCTGAACTTTAACAACGCCCTCCTCCTCCCCTTTCCACCACATTTTACCATGTAGCAATTTGTGTTTGGGCCCCACAAGATTGGGGCAAGATTAAATGAGTTACCTATGTAGGTGAATCCTTTGTTAGACTGTTAATTGGTCACCCATTTTGTGGCCCACTTTATGTGTTTCACAATTATCAGCATGTTAATCATTGTAAGGAAATTTGTTTGTGTGTCAGTTTATTGGTCACCAATTTTGTGGCCTAATTGATGTATCTCATCTTTGCAACTTTAATTTTATCACAAGTGTAAGTAGGTTAGTTATTGTAAGGTCACACGTTTTGTATTATGTTTGCGTGTCATCAATTAGTGGCCTGTTTGATGTATTTTACAGTTACAGTTTGGTGGCCCATTTCTCCCACAAAGACATGAGTTGGGTATTCCTTAATTTGCTGGTGTTGTAGCGGGCCGGGGCACAGCATCACTACCAGTGATGTGGGGCCTTGTCCAGCATTGATAAATATATATATATATATATATATATATATATATATATATATATATATATATATATATATATATATATATATCCCTTTAAAAATTCAGCGATGGCCACAAAACTGTTTTAGCTGAGTCATTTTGAAGGCATGATAGCAGTAACATAGGATGATGATTACGATGGCATTGGATGCCTTTCAACGACAACTCGCAGTACGAGATATCCTTGTTTTCGTTAAAAATTGTCTTCCTTCAGTGACTGTCACTCTCACTGTGTTTTTGTCTTACGGGGACTTTTCAAACATAATGTGGACCACCGGTAAATTGCAGTTTGTAAGCTCTGTTCGAAAGGGAACGCAGTCCTCGCTTCTACACTGTAAAAATAGCGGACGCTAGACGCGTCTTTACGCGTTCAAAATGTACGTGTCGGTGTTCAAATTTGAACGGCTAGTGTTCATATTGTTAACACTACTGTTCATATTATTAACAATGATGTTCTAAACCTGAACACTATTTGTTAACAGCCATCTCCTTCAAGTGTTCAAAAACTCAGCATCACAGAAATTTTACAATACTGTGAAACAATTAACAGTCTTTTGTGTTTTTTACTTTACAATGGCTATATTCAATTTACTACTGCCTCGCTGTCCGGCAAACGTACACGGATTTTGGTGTGACGAATTTCCCACTAAGTGAAAAATATTTCCGGTCTACAATTGCTGAAAGCATGTTTTTTAAAAAAAAGAAAGTATACAAAATAATTGTACACGCTTATTACGTGTTGAAATTTTGAAAATTTGAAAATAAAATCAGAAAACCACCATGAACGTTTTAATTTTAACATCGGCGTGCAAGAGGCGTTCTATTTCTAAACACTTGGTGTTCAAGTTTGGTGCTTTTTCCTATCCCATGATGCATCAAAACGGAAGTTGCGACATTTTTCTTATAAGCACACCATGAAGTCGTGATCGTGCGGAAACATGACCAGAAAGGGTAAGTTTTCTCTCCAAAATAGTAATAGGTATTAGATTTTGAAGCATCTGTATTAATATCCTTCGAAATTAATCGTATTGTACTTTGAAATAGCTTAACTACGTGAAGAAACCTTTTTTCTTTCAGTGGCTGGTACACCAACAACAAGCTGTGATACGCGATGGTACTTTTGGCCATGGCCTATCGATCGATCTCACTCGGGTCAAGTGTCATCGTGACACCAACTTGAGCGATAACCCTTGACCTGAGCGCGATCGATACGCCTTGCATAGTACCGCTGCGTAATCACAGCTAACACATGTCTTTTAGTAGACACAATCGCTTGTAAAAAATCAGTTAAACATCGTAGAGTATACAATGTATTGTTTCAGCATATGAGAGTTTGGCTTTTTTATTTTAATCAATTGATGACAAGAAGAAACCAATATTTTGTAACAGTATTGAAAAGAGGCACTGTATATGAAAGTCTCCCCTTTTCCTTAACCTAATCAGTCTCTTGTCTTTCATTGAAAGTCTCATCTCGCCATATTACCTATTGTTGCATTATTTTCAGCATGTAAAAAGTTGGATTTAACTGAAAATCGAAGAGTTGTTACAGAAGCTGGTGCACGTGGTACAGATAATGAAGAAAATGAGTGTACAGGTAGCTGTCTGGAAACAAGCTTGAGAACCTCAGTTCATCTCTAATGTAGATTTAAACTTCCAAGGGTCAGTAACTGAATTTTGATAAGTTTCTGTATTTTTTATCTGTATTAATCTAAGCTTTAGTAGCATGGTATGATCAACTACATGTTGCCGGAGAATAAGCTTTCACATACGTGTAGTCTCCTTTATCAGATGCAAGGATGGAATGAAAAATTAAAGCTGAAAGCGACGGAAAATTCAGAGTAAAAATGTCCACTCTTAATTACTGAATTTTCTGAAATTTTCACTCTGAATTTTCTGTCACTTTCTGCTTCAATTTTCCATTCCCCCCTTGCATCTGTTAAAGGAGACTTCAAGTCTTTGGAAGTTTATGCCCTTATAAAATTTAGTTGATCATAGCATGCTACCAAACCTTAGAGAATTTTGTATTGTACCTTAACACGTCTCTTGTTCTTAGCATCTGGTTTTTAGCTTTGCCGTCAGCTAAATAGGTGGATGTGTAGCATTGTCCTCAAATTTGTACATCCCAAGGTTTTTCTTTAAAATAGCATGTACAAATCCTTTAATATTTGGATGACAGGTCCCAAGGGATTACCCTAATCACATATGTTTAAATTATGATGAACTATGCGAATTTATATTTTTGATGCTAATTTTGCTATTTTTGGCAAAAATCTTCTTCTCTTTTACTGACGTCTTCAATATTTGGTAAACATGTCCCTAAGAATGACCCTAGTCAAATTTGTGCTATTTGTGATGAAATATTCAATTTTTTATATTTCATGGCAATTTTCGTCATTTTTGGTCAAAAGTTCTTTAAATATATTTTTCAAAACTGCTAATTGAACAGCTTTGATATTTAGGACATAGATCTCTACTGATAGCCTTTTTCAGATTGTTCAAATAAAGCAGAAATTTGAAACTTTGTATTTTTAAGACATTAAAGACATTTTAGACATTTTAAGATATGAGGGATTACCAGAATGTGATATATTCACATTATGATGCAATCTACATTTTTTTATTTTAAGGGTAATTTTTATCACTTTAGGTAAAAACATTTGTATAAACAATTTATAGCAAGGTACACCAGAATCTGAAAGGTCTTAACGAATATGTTTTTAATTTCTGAGAAGTATATTTTTGAAATGTCACCGATTTATGTCATTGTTTATTTAAAGATATTACAAACAAACAAAGCTTTTTGTTCATGAAGGACTTTGTTGGACAAGGAAATAGGTTTTACCCTAACAAGGACCAACTTTCCCCACTTTCTGCATGTTGTGCTTTACTGTGACACTTTGACAACTTTACAAGTTGTGTTTACTTTAATGTGGACAACTATGTATCATGTGCACTAGAGAAGCCTTGACTTACTTTCTTTTTCTTCAAAATGTACAATTGTCTATACAAGAGGAAATGTCTTTAAGACACCATCGTAAAACAATGAAGTATGCATTCCATAATACACATGTTTTCAACACAGTAAGTAAGCCAAATTTTGAGCTTTTTCAGTCGATATTTTTTACATTTTAAACAAGCATGAACCTTAAAACGTAATCCCCAATATTTAAGAAAAACCTGTTATGTTATTACTTTGTTCATATTTTTCAAAACGATCCACATTTTTATGGTGATTTTTAATGCTTATGTTTTTGATAGGAGGGTGTTAACACCGTAGGTATTTTCCTCTGACAAACTTTACATACAAATTGGCCAATGTTTATTTGCCCATTTTACAGTAATTGTATTTTACTGTAGAAATGCTTTGTGTATTTTTAGAATAAAATAATTTTATTGAATATCAGAGGTCTGTAATGTTATTCCAAGGCTTGAACACCCCCTGCAAGCGCGCATCATGTGTTCTAGCCTTTAACACACTTATCGTTGAACGGCGTCCATGCGTTCAAAAAGTGTTACAGCCCTTTGAACGCGTAAATGCGTTAAATTTTTGAACACATTTCATGTGCAACGTGTGTTCAGATATGGAACACCATGGTGTTCAATATAATATCTGATGAACACGTAGCGTTCAAAATCTGCACACGTGTGTTCAAAATTGAACGTTGGTTGAACACGTAGTGTTAAATTTCTGAACGTCTGGACGCGTTCAAAAAGTGTTACAAAAAGGCGTTTAATCGGTGTTCTATCCTTTAACACTTAACTTTACAGTGTAGCGTTTATGCGGCTTATGCTGGCATAATTATGTTTATCTAATTTGAATAGAAAAGGCTAACAACGTAAAAGCGAGTTCTGTAAAAAACATGAGAATCACTACCAGAGGAATAATTTCGACAGCTCTTCATGCTCCATGAATCCACCATGAATGTCAATCAAATGTTGTTTCAACAAATTTTGCAATGTTTTAATGCATTATTTAGACAAAACATGATCTAACCTTTTGCCAAGGGCATTTGGCGATAGATAAGCAGCATGGACCACGTGATCCACTGCCGTCCGCAGATAGGATTCAAAATTATGGTGAAGTCACCGTGGTTTAATGACTAGCTCGTAAATACCGTAGTCGTTAGCGTTCATCGTACACTTTACACCCTTTGATGCAGCAAATACTGAGTCCGAATCACCACAAATTCAAGTAAATCAAAGTCCGAACCGAAAACCTTTATCTGCGACTGAAACTTAACATCATTCCGTTCGAGGCCCGTGGCCCCCTCATTATCACCGGCATAAAAAACGGCGTCATCAAGGGACTCTCAATTTTGTATTTTTATATTTTTTGATTCGGATGTAGCTTTATCTACACTTGGCTATTTAAAAATTGAATTCGTTCTCCACTGCTTGATGTAAATGTTCTGCTGAAGGTGTTTGAAGACTGTGAGACAATCGTGCACAATTATCGCCTGTGTTGTTTGCTGAATTAGCAACCTCAAGAATGGTACACATTTTCATTACGATTTTCATCTGATGGAAGTCCTTGTCTGATTCAAAACGTTTGATAAAACGATTGTGACTGGCAAGGCTACATCAGGATGCAATGCACTCAAGTCGAATACACAGACAATGTCTCTTTTTTTCTTGTGAGGTGGGATGAGGTAAGGTATACAGCTGCCGCTATGTCGTCATGAGTACGGACCGAAAGAAAGTAGGAGTTATACTTGTAAAATATGAACTTTAGTAGCAGTCAAGTCTACAAGCTATAGAAGTCGAGCGAAGTCTGCACGCCACGGTCATTCCACTCGCTTTTGTGGAGTTACCGTGCTTCGTCGTTCGACCATTTTCAGCTTTTGTGCTAGGTGTTGGTACAATGAAGCACCTTTTCAGCTCTTTTGCACCGATGTCGCATCGCAATTGCCATGTGGTGTCAGATTTCGAAAATACCACTAAACCATAGTCCTTTGTAGAGGGACTGTGACGAAATTAATATTCAATCAAACTTTACAGGGGAAATAGTCGCGGTTTCCACAAACTGCCTTGCATGAAATTGCAGTTCGAGTCGTTTGATTTTGGTATTTATCGATGTGTACGTGATTCACACCTTCCGACCGGCTTAGCATATTAACTAACCCGAAATTTCGGGGTTGCATACATGGCTAGTAAGCATCGGCGAAGTTGTAATGTTCTCTTCAACCTGTGTAAATTGCACTTTAATTGTTCCGCAAACGTTGCCAACTTGCTATATCGGCTCTCCGTATCAGCGGATTAAATGATAAATTCAACATTACAGCCGTCCCACACGTAGTAAACAAGGCAAGGGGTTAAACCCCTGTTCGAAGAGGCCCGGGATCGTGATTATCTGACGTGTTAAGAAGATTATGAGGCGTTCCTGTCTTTTGTCTTCTCTTGGAATTACAGTCATTGTATAAATATGTTGCTAGAGATTGGATAAAGTCGGCACGGACATAGTGTCACAATGCCATGCGTAAAAACAGTGGACGGTTTAAACTATCCACGAGTTCGTAAATAAACAGGAAGGTACACAAATTATTATTCATAAGTAGACGGGAAATGGGCTCGCCGGTGACTGGTCGCGGAGGGAAAAACATCCAAGACCTGAAAACCACAACCTTGCAACCGGTCCTGGAGTAAGGTTACTGAAAAAAGTCAAAAAGGCCTGAAAGCCCCAACCCTACGACCGGTCGTAGAGAAAAAAAGTCGGGAAAAATTCCTCAATTTACAGCCATGAACGACCACACGACTGGTCGTGGAGAAAAAGTCTCAGGAAAATTTAACGTTTGATATTGCATGAGCTGACACCTCTAAAACCAAGATTCAGGGAAAAAAATAACACGATAAAAGTTTTACGAGGCAAGAATTGTGTACTCTTATTTTGTTATGTACGGACTCTTATATTGATATACATGGACTTGTACTCTTATTGGCAGTAGACTAGTTATAGGTTAATCATTATGGACTTATTCAAACAGACTCCAGTATGAGCAGATGTCAATGAGTCGGTCTCCTCATGTGATTATTATCTGAATAACGCCTTGTTACCACGTGCTTCAAACAACTTCAATCTAACAAGAGATATATATTTCCTCAAATAGAATGTATATCTTAAGAAACGATAGAACTTGTGAAGGAATATAACAAAATCTACTTCCATTACATAGCGACCAATTATTCGATGTAATTATGAGATTTTAACAATGTAAGGAAATATATTCTATTCTATGACCAATAGAATAAATACAATAATACTTTCGGAGAACTTTATGAGAAAAGACAGAGAGCGATCCTGTTTGGCACGTTGCTGTACACGTTTATGATTGCCATCCTACCCTCAGGCAATGTAAAAGATACTGTGCATGACACATAGAGCTTGATTTATGAAACCAGTAGAATTTAAAGTAACTTGAGCATGACATTTGAAAATGTCATTTTAGGAAAAATATCAACACGGAAATTAAGACATTATTTCATACCTTCAATATAAGAAATACCATATCAACACAATTTCAAAAGCAATGTATTTGAACTCGGAATGATCGATATTTTTGTAAATGCAATGAATTTTACCTTGTTAATATTAAAGGGCGAAAACCAACGTTCATTGCATGGTTAGTAGAGGGCGCTGCTGACAGAGAGCCATCGTTGATTCGAACAATAATATATTTTTAATGACAAATTTGCATGTTGATAATAGGTATGCCGATTGTATTTGAAAAGATATGGTAGACTTTGAAATGTAATTGTATAGAAGTTGATTCAGATAGAATTCACCGTCGTATTAACATCTTATACCTTAGTGCCTTGGTATCCTTTGCTCATAGCAAATACAATACAAGCATGAGCAATTGAATATTGTTGAAATGTTATATTTGGTTTATAATTATCCCATTTTTATTTGTCATTTTTCTTCTGTTTATATACAAATTTAAACAAAGGTATATCCGTCGTAAAATAATTCGATACAACTCTTTATCTTATGCCTAGTGTAACGCTAAAGGAAAAGAAAACGCCCTCACATTATTGTGTAATAGTTTGCCGTATCCAAATATGGGCTAGCGAGTGTACAGTACAGAACTAGCTTCATTCTTTTTTTTACACGCGTTAGTATACGCAATCTATCAATTCGTAAACAAAGCCAGCGCGAGGTTGCTCCGTCTCCTTGCTTGATGGTACTAGCGACGTTGAAATTAGCGAAATAGGGTGACATTTCTCTAGCTTTCACATTAAACTTTAGTGCTGTTGGTAACTGTAAGCATGTCGCCCTTTAAATTTTTAAAGTAAGCAAAGAAGCAAAATATACTGTAAACTATTACTACATTGACTGTAACAAGGAAACAATATTTTATTTAAGTTGATTGTATTAGACGTCATGCATGGTTGCATGACCTAAACATTTGTCTGTGATGTTCTCGTTTTAGGGTCTCACTTTAATTGCATTTTCAAGGAGCTGTTATTCTGATAAGAGATTTGATGGAAGCGATGACGCGATCCAAGTTAAGAAACAGTGCAAACATGGGGATGTATTCAGTTAGGTGAAACAGAACTCGACGTCGAGACGGATAATGTCTGCTTCACGTTCAGCAAATTATAGAGACGTTGCTCCCCTATGTTTACCATGATTTTTGCCATCTGTTCTATTCACTTTATTTTTTTTCTTATTACAGGTGCACCCCGTATTTGAACCAAGGCGGATTGTATTTGAAAGATCATGTACCTCTACATAATGGCCATAAAGTTTCCACTGAATGAAAAACAGTTATCACTTTACGAAAATATATAATAATATGGGGAATTTCTAGAAATAGATTTCACGATTGATAAGTATCACAACTATCGCATACACTTTCACCAGTCCAGCGACTACAGCTGCAATTTTGACCGTGTATGCTGATGATAAAATAGTAAATGACAGCACAATTATAGAAAGAGACGATGAAAACAGACTTATTAGTAAATAGTTCACATATTTATCATTTAACCAATGTTATAAAGCCGACAAGCTTAATGATTAAGACGTCTTATTTATACATCTACGTAGTTTTTTACCTTTGAGCAACTATATTTCATGTATTTTAGTCTGGAATAGAATACTTTGCCAACATAATACAAATTGCACACTGCGATTTGTGTTCATAACGAAAATACTTTATTAAATCACTTTGAATGGGAATGAGAAGATGTGTCTACTGTTTGTCCAAAAATAGCAAAAATGAAGTACACCCAATGCTTATAACTATTGCCCCTTAAAAATACACCGTCAATCTCAATGGCACCCTGTTTCCACGTTTTTCAAAGGACAAATCAACACCATGATTGAATTTTAACTAGTAATGCTACTGTTATCCAATGATAGCTTGTAAGTATTATTATGTTATTTACAACTGTAATCTAAATCACGTAATCCAGAAAGGATTTAGCAAACATGTAGGTAAAAGATTCAAAATAAGTTCAGAATAAATCGCACGTAAAGTTAAAACACCGTGTTTTGGCTTATGTTCGGTGATACGGCATTAGTTGCTTCACAGTTGTACGTCCCGTATTAAAGTCATCAACAACAACAACTGTCAGCGCACCGGTAACGTTGCTCCCGTCTATCTCAAAAAATAACTACTGTGTCGCCATGATTGTGCATCGTGAAAGAGTTGCATATGCACCTCGCATATAATTTCAACAAAATATTTTATCGGGCTGCTTATATAGCGCTGGCACCTACAAGTTTCGGAGAATCTTCGGATAACACCGACAGGGTTACAGGGTTACGACAAGTGTTCAGAGTCTTTATGGAGTATGTTTAAGTAAGCTGGTTAAGTATATTCAAAAACATCAATGAAGAAAATACAACAGAGAAATCAAAATAGAAATTGTCATTCTAGGGGAAGTTGTGGCTTTCGAAAAGCCCACTAGCTCAAAATATGGCTATTTTTTGGAGTAAGTGTTTTTCATTATCGAATGGAATAGGCGTGCCTTAAGAGACTCGCATTCGTTACTTGTTTTAACGAGGTATTGCATTGAATTTCACAACTATATCGTTTTGACTATATCTAGCTCAATAATCAACGAGTCGAATCACACACTGCTTCATTGAATTCAGATCGCGGGAATAGGTCGGTCGAGCACGGGGATCCAGTAAAGGTATTTGAAATAGTAAAATAATTTGAGTGAGTAGATTTTTACTTTGATCTGTCTAAAAAGGTTTAACTGTGCAAAATTATGAATATGTAATTAGGTTCATGCATTCATTTGATAAGACTTTAATGTTTCACAATAGACGGTCAGTTTCTGTTCCGTAAAAGACAAATTACGATTTCCGTCGTGAAAGTTCGTAAATATGACGTATTTGTAGGCACTAGTGTCTGATCGTTTGATTCAATTTATTGTATGCAGTAAACTGGAGTAGGCGTGCCTCATGGATAAGATGTCTTTCAGCCAGTTTCAAATTCACTTGATATGATTCAGGGTATTAATAT
>LD355976.1:13311-29551 GCA_001465055.1 Ptychodera flava
CTCTCTCTCTCTCTCTCTCTCTGATCATTTCTGCTTTCCCGTTTCCTTCAGTGAAACGAATAGTATGTACATATAGGTTCACCAGATCAGTCACCTTAATCTCAAGGTTTTTTGGTTATTATCTCAGTATTTGACGGGGATTTATTAGTTTGAAAGAAACCATTACCTTTCAAGATATTATTTTAGTAAAATTCTATGTCATCAAATTTGACAAATGTTATTTCCAATATTCAAAGACTAAAAATTATAAAAAAATGTTTATTAGAAAAAAAAATGTGAAGACATCCCAAACAACGTTTATATATTTGAACATGATATTTGCAAAGAGCCTATGAACGAAATGTCGACCGATCTAACTCGCTGTTCCATATTTATAAGATTTTCCTCGAGATTGAATTTGGCCACATTTTCATAAATCCAACACGACCATGTTCATTTGAACAAATTCACATTGCATACATTTTACCCAACGGTTTAAACTTATATTTTGTATCCATTTTTTATGTTCCCCATCAATATATGTCTGCGGATACGTTTGGACTGTTTAGTTGCGATGAAGACGCTTCTAATTCTGAGTAGACGCTAGCTTTCATACGTATCATGTGCTTTTTCAACTGCAGACAGACTTATGTTTTTCGTCATTTTTCGTATAATTTCATTTAAACACATGACTAATAACTGACCGCGAATATTGTAATTTTTTCATATTTTTTGTGCATGCCGTTGTCATAATTTTAAGGAAGAAGCTGGAACTGGCGACGAGTGTTGATGTATAACCGGAACTTATTTATTGAATACGGAACCGTGGCTTGGCCGAACGGCCCAGCCACATCAGTGAGTTACTCTACCTGAGTCCTGTTCTCGTTCCTAGTTACGGTCACGCGACTAGAGAGTGACCGTGGTCCGAGTTAGTTTTTCCTTTGAGTTAGTGTATCCATTTATACAGTATCTTGGCTATATCGGATGCCGACGCCATTAAGAATATTATTCATAATGAGACAATACTTTGATTTAAGGACATTAGAAAATATTACAAAAAATAGAAATTATCATTTGCCCGTGCGTGGCTTGCTACAATTTCTTTGTTTCAAACCCACACCATGAATAAATTCAAATGATAACAACGGCTCAATATTATTATTGGTTGAAACGCAATAGAACATGGGGGTAGTACGCAGAATACCTCCAAAAAACAAAATCAGTTACTGGGTAGTTCTTTAAATGTGTAAATGAGCGAGATCATGTTGTCGATACTGTGCTGGTACTTCGTGGCACCAGCATTGTTAGAGTCCAAACAGAGAAACGTTGCAGCTTGATCATTCGCGTCCAAGAACGCTAATGTATTATGAGCGTGGAATATTAATATTATGTGCGCCAATTTGGACGATTATGACACCTTGACGGGTAATGTGAGCGAAAAAGCAGTTGAACAGTTTTCACTCTTTTTAAGTTTGGGTCTTTCTATTTGGAATTACCCTCATTTGTTTGGTTCTACATGTCTATATTCGTATCGAATATATCAACAATCACGTAAAAAAATAAGAAAAACGGAGTTTCTGTCCTATTATTGGAATACATATATATATCAATAGTTTTTTTTTTCATCTGCAAACGCTCATTCTATATCATTCTATGATTTCAGCAAATGAAATACCCGTGACTTCTCTTGAATATCGTCATTTTTTCTGATTTTTTTATGTTGTACTTTGATCATTTGTATACAAAAAACGTAAACAGAGTAATGAGTGTTCCCGTCCTACTTTTTTTTAGTCAGGAGTCAAAATTTCCCATTTCAAATGCCTCTTTAAACTTTTAATCATTGATATATCGTTTTATTGACGAACAATGCCAAAACCTGTTGAAGAATATTGTTATTATCACATTTTTGCATATGTAGCTCTCTTAACAGTAATTCAGTTACAAATTTAATTCATCCCAAACCTCTTATGCAGTGCATTCTGAGACTGCATCTTCTTTACAGTTGAATAGTTTCAAGGATGTCATTGGACGACCGCCAGAATAATCAAATACCTCGTCCTCAAAGTTTACGTTTTGCGTGTAGAGCCAATGGAGGAACGCGTGACTGGTAGTATTCTGTATTTGCGATATAAATTGAAAGGAAACAGTTCACATTGCCCCATGAAGGTCAATACTCGGCCAATTGGACTCCCCCGTGTCACGAATGTGAGATGGAAAATTACAAAATACTACAAAGATACAGCGAAAGATGATATGGGGTATAATCATATACCCATGCCCATATTGCCACATCCTAGTGACGTTCACCGTAAAATATCAGCCGTGATATTTCACGGTAAACGTCGACATATGCACGATGAACGTAATCAGTTTTAGAGTTTCCCGAACAACATTAGCAGTTTGTTGGTAAACAAACGTAAACAACAAAATGGCTGCCGCTCCCCGCCTGCAAAGCGATGTCGCCGAAGTAAAAAATTGAAGGGCTTCGAGGAACACGGGTATTTCTGGTTGCAACATACGGAAATATCACGTTGAGTCTTGAATGTTTTCCCATGGCATTTTTTTTGTCAAGTTCTAGCAAACATTCTGCCTTTCGTACGGCGCCGAACAGGTAGTGAGCTCGTGGCGTGACAGCGATTTCGCGCACGTGCGACGAGTGTTGACATGGCAACTCTAAGGGTAAACTAAAAAAATGGCGAGCTCCGCGCCGTACGACGATCGAAATCAGGATAGATTTACAGTGCGGACGCAGATATGCGATTTTTCCGTTGTTGCTAAGCATGCTTATGCCAAATTTCATCGTTGCCAAGGGGTCCTGGCGTGCGCTTCAGAGCAACATCTGACTGACTGGGCGACGGTTCAGGTAGGTAGAGCTCTCCAAAATTTCGTTTAATTTCGCCCAGTAAGTTTGAGATCGAATATTTTAGGTAATCTCATTTTAAGAATAATGGTATGCGATTAAAATTGACCGTTCATGCAGTGATCCTCCTCTAAATAACGTAAATATGCCCAAAGAAAATTGACATTGCTGACGATAGTGGATTGCATCGTTAGGAGAAAGTTGTCGGTATTATGTCCTGCTTTCTGATGTTAACATTTTCGTCTCACGGCCTTATCTTGAACAATTTTAGTAATTTCCGTAACAGTTTATGTATAGGAATAGATTTTGTGAATATCGCTTCTGGAGGAGGTCATTTGACAGTACTATAGTGTTTGAAATGCAGACACCTGAAAACCGGAAGTACATTAAGTTTTTAGGCGATATCATTGATGACAACTTCGTTCACAATATTCTCATTTAGTATCATTGTTGTTTAATCCAGTTATTTGTTAGGGAAGCATCAAGTTGACAATCTTATGTGGCTTACTTAATGTATAGTCATGCAGAATAGTTATAACCGTCGCGGTATTTCAAAAACAATAACATGCAAGTTATCCTCGAGCCACAGTCACTTGCGGTTCGATATACCGCGAAGGCCGCTTTGGTATGCATTAGAAATAGGAAGTCGGGAAATGGAATAGCCGCTATACGCACGTACAGCCGAGTTCGGAGACGGATTTTCCTGACAAAAAGCTATAGTTTACTTAATAAACCAGCATCGTTGGCTTCCAATACGTCTCTGAATCCATACCTGTTATAGTCTATTGTCAATAAAGATCTTCTTGCATTTTTGGGTACGATTTCCGATTCTTCTCTTGATTTTTCTCTGAGTGTCTACAATGTAACATAGTAACATGAAAACAAGAGTCCCCTTCCTATGACCCGTGTCTTAAGCCATAGCAGTGACTATTCACTTTAGCCTCACCTGTACACAAGAGAGAGTATGATAGTCTAGAGGGCAATGATGTATACCAAGTAGGCTGAAGTTCATTTCAAGTATAGGGAGTCTATTGGGAGTTCAGATGTGTATTAAGTTTGTGTGATAAAATCCTATCATAGACAAATGAGAGCATGCTGACATTAAGTATTACGATTCCACAGAACAGCTGATATGGAAGGATGTTTTGAGATAGAGAAAAATCCTTTGTTTTATATAACAATATCTGCTACAGATATCTGTTACTATATTATGCATATATATCCATTGAAGAGATAATGTTCAAAGAGTGTCATTCTATAAATTTCACGCACTAAAGTGTCCTACCAATTGACTGAGGACTTGATGAATAATCATTGACAAATACTTTTAAAACATATGTATAATAAATGATAAATTTCCTGGTTTTTAATATGCATGTATATTAATAAGTGGTGTGAACTTATTCTTTCAGATCAACTCTACATGAACTAGCGGCCAGTGAGCGTGATGCGTGACTGTCACAAGACTGAAACATTTAAATATCTTTTTGAAATGTCATTACAACAATGATTTATTGCCACTGAAGACATAAATCATTTATTTTATTACAATCTGGATTTGCTGCAATTTTATGAATTTTGATTGAAAATGAACTCAAAGTTCCGTCATAAGATTGTGACAATTATATTCAAAAATGTAGAAAGCGAAAAGCTGCTTGGTGTGGAAGATTCAGAGTCATTTATCATATACATCACATGTTGATATTATTGTGAAAAAATAAAGAGCAATATGTATCTTCTTGCCAGAATTTAAGCATTTTTACCATTTTCAGCAAGGCGTCAGTTTTGTAACAGTTTCATTTTACCATATTTTGATTATGGTCTCGGTGTTAGAGGTTGTTGTAGTCAAAATGATATGGATCACTTGAACTGTCTTTTAAAGCAGGCAATGCGACTAATTTTGAATTGTGACATTGGTACCTCATCCATTGAAATGTTTACACTTCTATGATGGTATCTGCTATCCTATCGCTATAAGTACAACCTAGTAGTGTCTGTTTGCAAGGGTATGTTGTGGCCAGTCTCCTCCATACATCCGGGATATGATAAAAAAGTACAAAGATCCACAAAGATCTTTAATATCTGTTAGTAATAAAGCTCTACAAGTTCCATTTGCTAGAACCGAATTATTAAAGCAGTCTTTTTGAGTAATTACCTGTACAACAGTGTGCCTACAGCAATAAGAAGTTGTACAAGTGTTAGAGTTTTTAAGCAGGCTTGTTACAAATTTTATCGACAAAGCTTTTTGTACACTTTTACATAAAACCTGTCTGTGTTGTAATGTTGTTGTTATCCTGTACTTTGTCTTCTGTGTATAAATTTTCTTTGTGCTCGACGTTTGTGAAAAGAGGCGTATACCTATCATGACTTTAGAGTTAAAATAAAGTTTATATTGTTGTTGTATTGTTATAAGATATTTATTGCATCAAATTGTAAAAGATTTATAATACGAATTTTAGTTTCGGTTAATTACATCACCTAATCATTAATGAAACCTGTACTTTTAGAACAATAACTGTTAAAATAATCGAACTCAGGTATAGCTTTGAAGCTGTGATTCTTGTATTTTTTCCCTTTCTGGCTCAATATGCAAGTGTGCATTTCAGAAAAATCAGTGACAGTCAGTAATAGTCCATTTATGTTTATAGTAAACTTATATTGACCACTTCAGAGATACAAGGCTTCAGTGAATCGCCTCATTTTTATGCTTAATTTTCTGCACTTTTATAGGGAAGATACTTTCTCCTGCGCAGTGTTCAGGATGAGATTCTTTGAGAAACGCGACAATCAGTATCGTCGCTAGAGGGCAACCTTCACGCATGCGCTTTAGCTGTTGTTTGCGGGATTTGCAAGGACTACCTGTACCAGTCAGTGCTATTTTAAGTTAACATTTCCGTCTCACGGCCTTATCGCCAAAACTGAGGGCACAGCGTTAAAGTTTGATTTCTGTGTAAAAGGACAGTGACAAAATCAAACTTGGAGAAGAAACATGGAATGAGCACGACCGGAAAATTCAGGAGTGAATGAGTTCTATTTTCTGTCAAAACGCACGAGACAACATTTGTCTTCGCGATTTTTCTGCAATATAAACAAATAAGACACTAAATAATGTACGATTTGGTAATTCTAACTATCTATCTTCAATTCGCCTAGTTATAAGTAATATAAAATGAATTCTCGATGAGCTATAGGCGAAATTTCTTTACAATGTGTAGCGCTAGATTTAGTGATTTTTTTTTTGAAATTTTCGCGTTCCCTACCACCCACGAAGGAAAATCGATTTTGCGCGTCTATGGTATCTGCGTCCGCACTGTTAAAGCTGAGCAGTTTTTGATCGGTTACGGTTGTAAAAGCATATTGCACCTTAAAATCTTCCTTCTGTATGACGATTTTTGTATCCCGGTGTCTTTCTTCTTGGGTTTCATGGAGATATGGACGACTTGCAGCGATGTCGCGCGTGATGTTGACATCTTCATCGTATACTTTATGAATGAATCCTGTTCACATAAACATTCTGATATTTATGCGCAAGGCGTAATAAAATAAAGCCTAAAAATTAAAGGTTTTGTGTTCTATTAGTAAAAATTCCCTAAAATTATGGGCATGGGTATATGATAAATCGGTTATTACCCAATATCGCCTGTTCCTTGTGTCGTATCAGCACTCGTGTCATTTGTGCTGCGTCAGACACTCGACTTCGTCTCGTGTCTCATGCTGATACGACACAGGAACAGGCGATATTGGGTAATAACCTCTAATTGGCTCTGAGCATATCATTAGCCTTAACGTCTGGTGATAGGTTCATCACAATGTATTTGCAGTGACCTCATATTACTTCAAAACAAATTCAAGTTTTTAGGAACTTTTGATAACTGTAATTTTGATTCACATCACCACCGATTGAAAGTCAGTTTATTTTCAAGCATTCATCTAAGTGAAACACAGAAGAAAAAAAAAATCAGATTGCTTTGCAAGCATAAACTTACCAGATCTGACCACTAAAAAGAGAGAACACACTGATGCAAGGACTAAAAAGCTATATCTTTCCACGACCATTGTTTGTATAGTCCATTTATATACTTCAGCTTGTATGGTTCAGCTTGTGCTGGGGCTTGTATAGGACATATAGCAGTCTGCAGCAGAACCCCTCTTTTCCGGTGCAGTGCCGTTTTTATCCACCGTCGATCTTATCCAAACAAGTGCTAAACCTTGATTACATCGACAGCTTTAGCTGCCAACGTCGACTTTGTCTCATATCAAAACTATTGTTACCATTTTATATGCAGCGAATTTATACAATGTATGTAAATGTTATTCTTTTAAGAAGTAATAAAAGATACTAAACGGGTTTTATGTGTCCACGCATGGTGCATGACTATGGTTCTTTGACGACCGATACATAAAATTCATCTGTCATAATAGGGCAGAGCATGTGTTGACAGTTTGACTGGACATAGTTATTTGCCGGGAGAAAAAGATGCAAGAAAATTGCACTATTTTTCGCAACCTGCAAGTCTCAACATAAAAAAACTGCGTCTAAAGACATTTATATGACACACACTAAATAATGTGTAACTTTACGGAGGTCGCATATTTCGATTACCATATGATATACTTTGTTAGTATACGTCAAATTTAAAATACTTATTAATAAACAGCCTATAGACACCCCAAGCTATGGTGAGATGGTATGCCTATCATATACCATAAAAAATAAAAACCTGAAAATAGTAACTAGTTTTAGGTTTTGTAGTAGATATTTGGGGTGTGTTACGAATATTAAACCAAGTTGGATCGTTTGCTCATGCGAAGGGGATAAGATCAGCAAGGGAAAACACTGTATCGGTACCATTGCACCAAAGGGCCCATAATATGGAATTCTCCTTTGAATACGTTGAACAATAATAAACTCCTAGCTCGACTCGGCTCGTCAACAATAACTTACATCTCCATGTTATTCACATTTTATGTAATACGTTACATACCTGAACTGAGAGCGGGCACATCGTAAGTATTGGCTGTGGTTTTATTCTTCCATCATTGTATACTTATCTCGATATTCGCTGCATATTTTTGCCATGGAGTAAAAGTGCTGTAAATTGTTTCAGGGATAACAATAAATTTCAGCAGCTGAATTTGAAGATGCCGAGCAAAAGAGTTTTCCAACGAAATTACATGGTTGGATCAGTTAAAGGTTGTGTGATCGAACTTTGGCTGTGCCACCAGGAATAGAGAACGCCTGATACAAAACACATTATTATTGCCGTTGGTGGTCCTCCGCAACTCAGTTTAAATTTCCACTTGTTAAAATGCTTGATAAACGTTCAATATATTTACGTATTATGACGATATAGGACACGATATAAGCTGTATACGTTACATACATCAAGCCTTTTATCAAGTGTATGAGTTACGGCTGTGAATATGGATCAATTTAATTCTCGCGAGAGTTGAATTGTTTCGAAATGGAATGCTATATTTAAAAGTGATCTACGTAAAATTAACATCCTATTGTCTTAGGATGAGAAAGCTTCACTGAGCAGCAAAACTCACTGTAGAGTAGAATTTGCGATAGATGGTATCTTTTATTTTACGCAATTCGTAAAAAATAGTCAAAATTGCCGCCTCCATGCAAAGACCTGAAGTACTTCCTATTCAAACTCGTACCCGTAAAGATCCCATTCCATACACATTTTACACGTTATCCAGAGTGCTTGCTGGCGAGCTAGGGACCTGTGGCCGCTGATGATGACAGCACGGTCTAGTGTTAACCTGCAAGGAAGTCTGTCTAATGCTGTGAAAAAATATATCGGGATGTCATTTTTCTTATTTCAAAATGTACAAATAATATTATATTGCACAGTATTATACAAAATATGTTATGCCATGCTCTTGTCAAAACAGCTTCAATGACAGTTTTTACTATAATGATCATGCCCTCTATTTAAAGTTCTTCCATGTTTATGAACTCTCTGAAAAAGCAAAAGTATTGAACCTTTAAAACAAAACACGCACAATTAGAAAGGCAATTGGATCACTTTAATTTGTGATCTCTCTTTAAACGTACGTGTCTCTGCGACAAACGTATACTATAAGAAACAACTACTGAAAACCACTAATTCATTAACTATAACCAGGAAGTGAGATTTAATTAAAGATGATTATCATTGACATCATGTATGGTGGCATTATATGAAAATCTACGTATGCCGATAAAGTCTGACTTTAATTGCATTTTCCCGGGACCGCTATCTATAATAAGAGAAAAAAAAACGATGATACTTTCCAAGTTATTTAACAGTCCAAATGTCGGGAAGTCTTCAATTCGGGCGAGACACAACTCAACATGAAGATGGATAATAAATCAATAAACACCGCCGCTGGAGGGTATGAACGAGATTTTGGTACAATGCGCGACATATGACACTATCTGATAGACGAGTGCTATATGGAACGAATTGTACCAAAATCGAGTGTATACCCGACTGCGACGGGGATTATCGCTATTATGTTATATCAACTCGCGTGTCTTTTTTGTCTTGCTTAGGTATTTTCGTCACTTTAAGCTCAAAATGCAGAAAGCGGACGTATGAGAGATCGAACGTCGGAAATTCAGCGCCTGAGACCGAGCATTTTGATTACGTTGTCAACAGACGCACACAGCATCCCATGATAAAATATCAATTACGTTCATCAACATTGCATTTTATTCACATGTAACGCGAACACTAACCTGCGACCTGCTGCAGACACATAAAATGGGTCAATAGTTCAAATTACATGAAAAAGTAACATTTTTTCATAAATTTACATAAGGACAATAGTCATGGCTGTTTTGGCATACTAAAAATAGATTTATCTCATTTTGTAACGATGCGTCGACCATCGCAACATTCAGTCTCAGTCTTGGTAAAATGAGGTTACAGGCGCTATTTATGAATGATTGATGATAATTTGGACGTTATTGTACCAGTAAAAAGCAGTTTTTAAATAATCCAGACTTGGGATGACTGCAACTGAGATCAAGTGTTATGCAGAGTGTGCTGCCCGATTCAGCGAGAGCTGGACGCTGACACTATTCGTTGCATTTGATGTGGCCAAATTATTTGTGTTTCTGGTAACTTGTCCTACCTTAGAGCAACCCATCGACAATAGGTATATTTTATTGTTCTTAAATCGGAGACATTTCTTTATTTGGTTTGATTTAGTCTCAGAAATGGACACTTGTCTTGTATCTTTTCTACCGAAGGAATAACGCTGTCTGAAAGAAGGGATTTTACTACTGTACACAAGTATTCAAGAGTCCATAGAGATTATTTTAAGCTAACTTTCAAAATGTGTTCAAAACATTCTCGAAGTGAAATTGTTATTTAAGGGGAAGTTGTGGCTTTGGAAAAGACCACTAGCTTAAAATTTGGCTAAGATCAGGGTAAGCATCTTTATTTATTAAATTTGAATACACGTGCTTTAAGAGACTCAAATTCGTCGCTAGGCATAATGAGGTATTGCCTTTATTTGTACAACTCGGGACAATAATATTGAAGTGGCTGGGTGTACTATATCTTCTTCACTACATTCAGCAAAACAATCTCTCTTGTCCTTCGGGTCACCCATTGCCTCACTGCAGAAGGAGCGCAGAAATGAGTCGCTCGGGCATGGAGATCCAGTAAGGGTATTAAGTATAATTAAAAATTTCGAAACGCAATTTTTAACTTGCTTTGTCTCAAAATGTTTTACGGTTCAAAATATATTATAATTGGTAAATAAGTTGCATGCGTCGATTTGATAAGATTTTTAATGTCTCACAAACAAACAAGCCCAACCAGTTTCAAATCTGTTTCACAAACACCGAAATTTTACTGCAATCGTGAAAGGTCGTAAATGCGACGCATATGCAGGTATCACCCGAAGATCAATTGTATGCTCGAATTCGTTCAAGCTTCATGGATAATATGTTTCCGTCAGTTCCAAATTGACTCGATAGGAGTTAAAGTATCCATGTTCTACACTGCTGTAAAATGCCACACGATTGCCCTCTGTGATTTTGTCGCAGGGTTCACTGAAATACTGACACTAGCCATATCTCTATGTAGCAAGAAAAATTATAAATAATCAATAACACATCGTATTATCAATGTTGATACATTAAAATTGCTCTGAATTTCAACCTTCTCTGCAAAGCAGTTGCATCAATTTAGACATCCATATCAATGCATGAACTATTACAATAACCACATAATTAAAAGATTAAACAGATATTTATAATCACATTGTACATAAATGTCTACAAACGCTTCGCCAGCGGCCTTTCCCCATTAAAAACAAAATTGACAATTAGCAGGTGTATTCACCGGAGTCGTTTCTTGCCAAGGACAAATGTACACGTACAGTTTCGTTTTGTGAAATCAAAGTACTATTATGCTTTCCGATTCAACTCGATTATATCATAAGCACCTTCCAAGAGGCAATAACGGTTACTGATTAGCACCAATGAAACTGCAACCTGCGGTCACTACCTTTAATAACTACTATCGCAACTGTGCTTACGGAATAAAATTCAAATGACTGTATTTTATAAGGTTTGATCTCATATTTGTCTGGGAATCTGAAATCTAAAGGAACCCTTCCATAAAATAAAACAATATAAGCCTAAAGTGTGTGCAAATCATTAAAAGTTTCAAATTTAAGCTTGTTTGGTCCTCCTTCAAGGGCCTTACGTATATTGCACATTGCATTTAATTTTCTATAAGTAGTGTTTATATTTATTGACTTCGTACGTGTTATTTGAAGAATATTTATTTTGACCAACATTCTCGAAATAGTCTTAAAATGCAAACTTCAAAGAAATATGTCCAAATAACAGCTTTGTTATAGGATAGCTATCTTTAGAATCCAGTATACATAATTTAAAGCTGTCAGGTGAATCTGTATGAAAATTATTTGTTGTTGACCAAAAATTATATAAATCATATTAGGTCAAGTAATAAAAAGTAAAAAATTTCAAGTGAATGTCACTTAATAAAAATCATGGAAAGCACGTATCATACGTACAGTCCGTGTATGAATAAAAAAAAACTTCTTTACTGAGCCAAATACTTCGTGTTTTTCCCAATAAAATATTGAATGACGTAAGTCTGATACAACAAAATTAACCTGAAATTGTTTTCTTGATCAAATATCACTACTAATATATACCAAATAACATAACAATGGTAAACTTCTTATATCATCAAATTTTGCAGAGAGTCATTTCAGATGATCAACGGCCAAAATTGATAAAATATTACAAAAAAAAAACATTGTGAAAATATACCCATAAAATCGACATATTTGAGCATGGTTTTTGCAAGGAAACTATGGACGAAATATCTACCTACTCGTTATTCTATAGTCATAAAATTTTGATCGATTGTGACGTGTGATCTTATTTTTATAATTCCAACACGAGCGTGTTCAAACAAATTCACATTTTCACCATTATATACGTTTCGTTTACGCGGTCGTTTGGCATACATAGCTGTCAGAAAGTGGAAGATGTCACAAGATGTAACAATACAAGGTAATTGGTCCAGAAAGAATACATTTCTATTTTTAATGACCAGACAATTGCAAGTGTTTGCCAAATTGATTTTTGTCGTTTCTGTATGCAATAACGTGTTATGTCCGTGGAATGTTCAGTTGCCACTTTTATGTTGAGGAAGACATTTTACTTATTAGAGGAGGTTGTGTTACTTACATTTTACGTGAAAATCCTATTTTTCTTAAAACATTGCAAATATCAAATTTCACAATCAAGCGTGGGCTAAAAATGGCGGCAACTCTGCTGTAAAAAGTGACTCTCTCCTTTAACAGTATAATGACATAGACTGCGGATACTATGTGTACATCTGCGGGAACATTCGATCAAACAACATTGTCTGTTGATAAATACGATCGCATTTCAAACGTTCAACCTACGTCTGTCCTGCATGTACACAGATCTGAACACCCTGTTGGCTACTGAATGTTTTCATCTGCACAAATACTAATATTCAGGAAGGTAACTACATAATTATCACACGATATATTCGTTTAGTGGGGTCAGCGGAGCTGTTACAAAATGAATGTATAAACGATGCATTCTGTCTGTAGTGCCCTAGAAAGTAAATTGTAATCGATTTCATAAACATGTCATTATTTCACAGATATCACAAACTACACCTTTTTCCTAAGTAAGACAAAATTCAGTAACATGACATGAAAATGAAAATTTGAAAATTTCCCTATGCCGGGTAGAGATCAAGCGTAGAGCCCAAAAGGAAACGATCGAGAGGTTGTGGCCCGGGGTGCGGACTTGTCCCTCCCGCCAGCACTCCTTCTCCTCCCCTAGGGATAGGGAAGCTGAAACGGTGTTGAGTGGCTTAAAACAAGCAAAAGTAGGTGACTATAGAGTTGTGATCCACACCGCAAATTAAAACGTATATTAATAGCGAATATTCGTAATACTATTACAGGAAAAAAATCACAACTTTAAAACAAGAAGTCCGAAATGGTGATACATGGGTGCGGTCGGGTTGACGAAATGAAGTGAAGTTATAAATAAATATCGTTTCTGGTTTACGATTATCAGTGCAGTTACTACTGTTCATAATTAAAGTTGCTTTCTAACTTGATCAAAAAATAGCAAACGAACGATTTCTCAGCGGAGGGAATTATTCATTCATTATGTATTGCTTTTGGCTTTCTCTGTAGACTTTAAAATGAAAGATTGTTTTTCAAGATGATGAAGAAGCACTTTTTAACTATAGTGGAAATGACAGTATATGGTGAATCACAAGGGGACGATGTCGTCCAGATTAGTCCGTCGGAATTGTGGACTAAGCCTCTAAGTAGACGTTTGCTAAAATCAGGCCTGCGACCAGAAGAGTTGGGCTATCAAGATTCCTACGAAGTAGAGCAAACATATTTCATCCTAACCAAGCCAAAGTTGTCCCATAGTGAAACATTTTTTTAAAGTGCATGATCGAAGAGCGTTAGAATTTTTTTATATTGCATCTGCATTTCATTGCCTTTTAAGGCTTACTCTTATGAAATAGTAAAAATTTGATGCTATTTAAAACAGCAAGTCTTATTTATATCACTTTATCTTTTATTACAGGACGGTGCACTGTATCAACTATTTATTATTAATGCTATGTGTTTACTTAATGTGAAGTACGGTAAATTCATAACAAAATAAGAAATAATGTCATTTTCATGACATTCTACAAATTCAGTTTTAAATGAAGTATCATTTCCAAATACAAAAAGTGTGGGTCACAATACCCTGTTCAATGGAAATTTGTTAAGAATGTGACTCCTTAAGTGTGGAAATGCCTATTTCAAATACTTTTCATTTTAAAATTATAAATATTTGGCAATCTATGTGACGTTTGGATATTTCGATTAATCCCATTTCATATTCAAAAATAGTTCACTGGTGACTAAATTTTCTAAACAAGTACGATAACTTGATGTCAGTATTAGGAAGTAAAGGTTTCATTGTTCTAGCCTCATACTTTCTAATGATGTCAAATTCTTGAAAGCTCATAAATTTAAACATAAACTGTGAATGTATTGTTTAGCAAAATAAAAAATCATGGTGTCATTAGGCTAAGTTTAAAAATATATATCTATATATGTATATCCTGATGAATCAATTGGCACGGGTGGAAAACTATGCCCAGCTGTGACTTTACTGCCTGTTTTTTTTTTAAATAAAGTGAGTAAATTAGGGGGTCATATCTATGAGTGAGTCAAAGGTTCGTGTGTGAAGCTTTTACATGTACGGCCAGGTGGTCAGGCTGAATATGTTTTACTGCAAATGCATTTTGAAGTAGCAGTAGAAACCATAGTTTTTACGAAAATAAATGTACTACAAACATTAACAGTTACAGAGGTATGTAAAATTAAATCCCTTAGTATCAACAACTCAAGAAAATCTCTGCTAAGATTTGTTTATTAATCTGTGCAAAATCGACATGTCTTCCAAGCTAGTATATAGCAAAGACCAACTCGCAACGCAATAAATCATCAAACCAATACCTGTTGTACCAGAACAAAATATTTTGTGTCAAACGTCACATGTAGCCTGAATCATTTTGATTAGCTATCCGATTTACCACATTGATATAAACCATGTATAATTTCCTATTGCTGATCTTTAAATCCATCACAAAAACGTTATATTTTCTATGTGTACCTGCAACAGGTAAGAAGACATTAAAATTTGCCGTGTTTAA
Organism: Ptychodera flava; assembly: GCA_001465055.1. Taxonomy (NCBI): domain Eukaryota; kingdom Metazoa; phylum Hemichordata; class Enteropneusta; family Ptychoderidae; genus Ptychodera; species Ptychodera flava. The sequence continues at coordinate 28,411 of LD355976.1, forward strand.
ATAAGTTGATTAGAATAACATCACCTATGCCGTGCAACTGGAAGCGATTAGTTTAATATGCGTAGTCTACCTCACTGTTTCAAAGTTGTATGGTTGTGATGATGAAGCGACCACGTTATCAGAAAATCCTGCATATAGATACTATTCTTGACACCATTATTTGTAATCCTTCGTCCAGGTTCATGTTCAGTTGTCCCAAGTTCATTTGACGACTTTATGAAATGATTAGATTGCAGGGGAATACTTGGACTATCCAAAACAGACAGAGCTTGTTTTCTCTATTTTGTTTCATTATCTGCTCGTTTCACGCCAAGTAATTCATGCATTATTAATATTTTTCTTGGAATTCGACTACTTTACCTATCAATATGAGTGCAAGGTGCAAGGCAAGAGAGAGAGAGAGAGAGAGAGAGAGAGAGAGAGAGAGAGAGAGAGAGAGAGAGAAACAGACAGACAGACAGACAGACAGACAGACAGACAGAAAGAAAAATTTTCAAGGACTAATTTCCAAATCCCCTACTAAGCCCTGAGATGGGGGAGTTGACGTTGACTGTGGCACAAGAGCAAAATCAATCGTTCCTATGTCACATTCGCTTGAAAAACAAGTTTCAATCGGCTTTTGATTGTAAAGTGACACGTTTGAATTTTGCCTAGAGTGCAATATCACTTTTTATCAATCGTACCCTTTAGGGGTAACAAAGGTTACTTCAGATTGCATTTGCCAGAATGAACTTACCAAGTTTCGCCCATACAAACAGGAAATATATGATTCCTATGTTGAATCTGCGTCTCATTTCCACGAACAACAGCGAACACCTTGGCATCAGATGTATTTTACCGCGTTTCCGTGCCTGCGTACACTACTCTTAGTCTTACATGGTAATAAAAGAGAGGCCAAAAGGTTACCTTACTGGTCACATGACACTTTTCGCGCAAGGGTGAATAACACTGGCGTTTGACGCTGGTGCCAGCCCGGACGATGCATCAGCAAGTGATTGAAAGAGATAGTATAACACTTTAACCCATTAGTCGTAAACCGTTTTATCCGACTTTATGTGTTAACAATACGTAAAAATCATAAAAACGTGGTTTGCTTCAATTTACGTATTGGAGGTTAAGGGAGCTTTCAGTAATTACAGGG
>LD355976.1:36491-63185 GCA_001465055.1 Ptychodera flava
CTCTATCACGGCCCAAGTACTCATTGCCTTCAGCAATACTGCCTTGTTATTATTAATTTTATGTATTTACATAACTTGAAGTACGGTAATTTCATAAAGAAATTAGAAGTAATGTCATTTTCATGACATTCTACAAATTCACTTTTAAATGAAGTATCATTTTCGACATGAGAAAAGTGCGGGTCACAATACCCTGTTCAATGGAAATTGGATAAGATAAGATAAGACTCTGTAAGTATGGAAATGCCCATTTCCACTACTTTTGATTTTAACATTATCAAGTTCTGGCAATCTATGTGACCTTAGGATATTTCGATTAATTCCATTTCTTATTATAAAATAAATGCCTTTTCAAATAGTTCAGTATTGATTAAAATTTAAAATAACTATGATAACTTGATGCCAGTGTGATGGGGAAGTAAAGGGTTCATTGTTGTTACCTCATACTTTCTAATGATGTCAAATTCTATAAAGCTCATAAATTTGACCATAAACTCTGAATGTATTGTTTAGCAAAATGAAAAACAGGGTGTTACTAGGCTAATTAAAAAGAAATATCTATATATATCCTGATTAATAACTTGGCGCGGGTGAAAAACCATGCCCAGCTGTGACTTTACCGCCTGTTTTCAATCAAGTCAGTAAATTAGGGGGTCATATCTTTGAGTGGGTCAAAGGTTCGTGACATCTCTTCAAATAAAAACTAAACTGAAATGTCAACATAAAACTCGTGTGTGTCAATTGATGCTGAATACAACGAAAGTAGGACCCCGCTTTACATTACATTGCTGTTAGTATAGGAAGAGTATACATGCATGGAAGTAAATGGCGCTTTTGCTTTCAGCGCATTTAACCTTAAAGTGTTTTTTTTTTTTTTAATTTAATTTGCCTACGCTCTTATTTTTCAGTAGTACATTTTGTAGAAATGCTGTGCAAAGGTGTTTTATGATACTGTTAAAATAATGTATCAAAGCACTCTTACACAGCACAGTCTGTTATTTTCAAAGGGCCAACGGCTGTAATGTTTAATGATTTTCTCCAATTTTTTTTTGTTTTGCATGTCACGTACAATTTTATATTCTAACCCCTGAAGCTGGTTTAAGCACCAATTACTAAGCCTCAAAACTTTATGTGTGTATGTGTAAAAGTGCCAGTACATATTAAATGTAAATTGCTGTTCGGATAGGAATTCAGTCTAGACCAGATTTCTTTTGCGAAAAGTTATCGCATATTCAAACCTTTTCGGACAGAAATCATCAACAGTCAGCAGAGATTGTTTTTCCCCTTGAGGTTTGTTAACAAAGGGATTGAAATGAACAAAATCAGCAATATCTTACACAACAAGGACGTTATGGACAAAGTACCACCTTATTTTACATGCCAAGACCCTCCTATAGTGTCCTATACCTATTCTAAGACCATAGGTAGGAAATTGTTTTATTACAATAGGGTCGTTGAAAGAAATTGATATTTAGAACAATGTTCATGATGGTACTTGTTATTGTATGTCATCTCCCTTTTGTTACAAACTTCACGGTCTTTACACATCCTAAGCTTCGGCAGCTATTCCAGTTTGGCCAAAAATATCGGGAGCCATCCAAAGTAAACTGGAACTTTAACTTTAAGTTAATCATGGATGCTGCTGAGGCTTATGCTAAGAAGTAGGCTGCCTTCGAAGACGAAGACGTTGGATGTCTTTCGGACTGGCTTCACACAGTCCGTGATAAGGTAAAATCTCGCATTTCACGTCTTCGTTCTTCACATACTGTCATCATTACTACATGTGCCTTTGATGACCCTTCTGTACGGGAATGTCTAGTTGCTTTGTATAGTTAATTGCACGAGTAGGTGTGCTGTTGCAGTTGTAATCACCACACTTTTGGTCAGGAACTTGTTAAAAATCACGAGGCCGAAGGCCGAGTGATTTTCACAAGTTCCTGACCATAAGTGTGGTAATTACAACTGTAACAGCTCACCTACGAGGTGCGATTAACGACTTATACCACGAAAAACAAGCCAATCTTCTCTTAATTTGAAAATTACTGCCAACAAATCGTCTACTTTTGATTTGAATACCCACAATGAAATGGAGTGACCCATTGTACGTCGAAAGGTTCAAAGAGGTAATTATGCACCTGGCATGCGAGTTTGGGAGAGGCTCTGGTCAACTGCAAATCTGTATTTGAATAAGGGCTACAGAGTGGTATAATGCACATGTGTATAAGGAAACTATTTTAGTCTGATTGGTTAAATAAATGGCTTGCCTTACTCTATCATTTTGACTATTGGCAAACGAGAAGGAATTCAATCTGTAGATGCATGTGATTGCCTCGTGGATGCATCAGGCTTTCAATACCATTTTCGTGTTTTCGACTGGTCAAGATGGACCTTGTCAACTTGTCTGATCTGATGACCCAAGAGGCTTCCGAAAGGTCCATGGACGGCCATGTAAAAACAACTAAAGTGGATTTTACACGGGCAAACAGCACTATAAGAGCAGCCGCTACTACGGAGCGCATAAAATCCACGATGTGTACTTCAACTTATAAAAAAGTACTTGGCGATGATAACACCGGACGGGATTGTACTATTGATGACCCTTGCCAAGAGATAATCAAGTTCTCCTGCCAGAAAATATACGTCTTGACACAAAGCAAATGTGCAAGATGGCTTGGCCAGACTGCCAGCACACTGGATATTCTGTCAAGGTAATCTATTCTTTTACTAGACTATTTATACACAAAACGAATTCTGTAAAGTTATAAAATAAAATTCATTGACCGAAAAAAAATTGTTGTGCGTGCGGCGGTATCACATAATTTCTTTCGACTTCCACAAACGTTACAAAAAGCTGTACTTATTTCAATGATATTTGTCACATATGTCTTGTGTTTGATAATTTCAGGTGAATACGGCAACATCTCTGTACCATCAGGGATTCGCTTATCAAAGAACAAACAGGTCACAGATCAGATGACGGTTTACGCGCCTCAAATGTATGTCTACTGCACAACAAAAGCATGTTCCGAGTATATTTCTACCACCTCCATCTAGTGTCAAATCAGAGGAATATGTAAGTAAACCAGTTACGACAAAACAATGTAACAAAACAGACAAGATTGGTCCAACCAAAGAAGACGCCTAATCTAAAGATGGAGAGTCTTCATCAACAAATCGTGTTGCTTACGTTGAGCCTGGTCCAAAGAAAGTTAAAATTGAATTACAAAATGTGATGCTATAACATATCAGTTGAATAAATTGTCTTAATTTTGTTATTGAATGTCAGTAATGCTTTAGACATCTCGACTTGACCTATTGTTCTCTTGCAAATTAGTAATCAGTCATACTTTTTTCATATTTAAATAAGTAATCACTACACTTTTATTGATATGATAATGATTCTCTTTCATTAAAGTGTGGTGATTACTTATTTACATATGAATAAAAGTATGACTGATTACTTATTTTGCATAAGAACAATAGGTGTCAGTCGTGTTTTCAGGGATAAATGGATGGCAAGAACAATAGGTCACATGACCTGGAGTGGTATGAACACGATAAATATGTTGTTGTGCTTGCAGACAAAGCATCAAACAACATCATTTTTGTCTGCAAGCAATATTACATTCAATGTTTGATGAACGAAATTCAGATTAACTCAAATAATGAGAGTAGCACAACATACTCTTTTTAAACCTTATCTGAAGAGGAAATATTGCAGAACCATTCTACAGTTTTGAGTGAATTTGGCATCAAGTTAGCGCAAAATGAAAAGGTATTACCTAATCTATATAGGATTCCTCAGATCCATAAGAATCCCATATAAGCAACGTTTCATAGCTGGTTCCAGTAAGTGTACAACAAACCGCTTGTCACAACTTTTAACCATCATTTTATCAACCATTAATTCTGGTTTGGTACGGTATTGTGACATAGTTTATGAAATTAGTAGGGTCAATCAAATGTGGATATTAAAAAGCTCCAAAGAATTGTTACATATTTTACAAAATAACAAAAACATGTACAATTCAATCCACACATCTGATTTTTCAACGTTGTACACAACCATCCCACATAACAAATTTAAAGACAGGCTATCATCCCTCGTGAAGAAAGCCTTATTTTACAAGAATGGTAGTCGTAGGTATGAATACATTGCCATCAAGTGCAACTTGGGCTATTTCACCAACAATAGAGATGCAAAACTCAAATACAGTGATGTTGAGATGATTCAAATGCTATATTTCCTAACTGCCAACATATTTATCAAGTTTGCTGGCATGACATTCATACAAACCATAGGCATTCCCATGGGCACAAACTGCGCCCCACTTCTTGCAGACTTATTTTTGTATTCGTATGAAGCAGAATTCATACAATCACTTCAGAAATCTGGGTGTAAAAGGATTGCCAAGCGATTTCAATTTTGAAATCATAAACTTTCCCTTTTTGTCAAGCAATATACCATCATCTCCTGCTTATGGTGTGTATATTTCACAACTCCTTAAATACAGTAGAGCATGCAATTCATATGAAGACTTTCGAGTTAGACACAGCCTATTACCTCAAAAGTTAGTGAGGCAAGGATTCTCAGAAAGTAGATTAGTTAAATCATTTAAGAAGTTCTACAGTAGATACGGAGATGTTGTAGCAAAATATGACCTGTCTGCTACTCTAATGATGATTGACAGCATACCAAATTTTGACTCACAAAAGTAATTTGGTGAATGGACTTTTTTGTAAGGGTCACCAAATAACAATGAATTTGTCGCTTTGGGTCAATCTTGACGGGTGCGGCTAGTTGGCAGGGTACGCTTACCCATTCCGGACACCTGGTACCACCACAATTTTGTGGTTCAAGATGACCCCATTGCCTTTGTCATTTTCAATATGTTCCTTGGAACTGGTAAATTTCTTAGTTACCTTGAATGATAACGATTATTGGACCTGATTTAATGTATATTACAGTGGGGATTTCATTTGTAAAGGCCACGTGGTCGGGCTGAACATGTTGTACACGAGATGCGTTTTGAAGTAGCAGTTGAAACTTAAATTGTTTTTTACGCAAAACAAATATACCGAAAAACATTAACAGTTACAGAGGTACCTAAAATTAAATCCCTCAGTATCAACAACTCATTGACAAAAAATCTCTGCCAAGATTTGTTTGATAATCTGCGCAAAGTAGACATGTCTTTCAAGCTGGTATATAACAAACACCAACTCGCAACACAATAAATCATCAAAGCAATACATGTAGTACCAGAACAAAATATTTTGTGTCGAAAGTCACTTGTAGACTGAATTATTTTGATTAGGTATTCCATTTAACCAAATTGATATAAACCATGTAAGCTTTCCTATTGCGGATCTTAAAATCCATCAAAAAAGCGTTATATTTTCTATGTCTATGTGCAACATGTAAGAAGATATTAAAATGTGCAGTGTTTTAAGTGGATTAGAATAACGCCACCTATACTGTGTAGCTGGAAACGATAAGTTTGAAATGCATAGTCTACTTCACTGTTTCAAAGTTGCGTGGTTTAGATAATGAAGCGACAACGTTATCACAAAATTCTGCATATGGATGCTATTCTTGACACCATTATTTGTAATCCTTCGTCCATGATCATGTTCAGTTGCCCCAAATTCATTTGACGACTTTATGAAATGATTAGATTGCTAGGGAATACTTGGACTATTCAAAACAGGCAGAGCTTGTTTTCTCCATTTTATTTCATTATCTGCTCGTTTCACGCCAAGTAATTCATGCATTATTAATATTCTCTGGGAATTCGACTACTTTACGAATCAATATCAGTGCAAGGTACAAGGCAAGGGAGAGAGACAGAGACAGACAGACAGAGAGAGACAAAGAGACAGAGAGACAGAGACAGAGACAGAGAGACAGAGACAGACATACAGATACACAGACAAACAGAAAAAAATTCCAAGGACTGATTTTCAAATTCCCTACTGGGCCCCGAGATGCAGGAGTTGACGTTGACTGTCGCACAAAAGCAAAATCATATCATGGCTATAAAGAAAATTCGCTTAAAAAACAAGTTTCAATCCGTTTTTGATTGTAAAGTGACACGTTTGAGTTTTGACTAGACTGCAATATCACTTAATATCAATCGTACCCTTTAGGGGTGACAAACGTTAATTTTAGATTGCATTTGTCAGAATGAACTTACCAGATATCACAAATACGAACAGGAAAGATATTATTCCTATGTTAAATCTGCGCCTCATTTTCACGAACAACAGCTAACACCTTGGCATAAGAGGTATTTTACCGCGTTTCCGTGCATGCGTACACAACTGTTAGTCATATATGGTAATAAAGGAGGGGTCAAAAGGTTATGTTAATGGTCACATGAGACTTTTCGCGCAAGAGTGAATAACACCGGCGTTCGACGCTGGTGCTAGCCCGGAGATGCATTAGCAAGTGATTGAAAGAGATAGTATTATTATAACACTTTAACCCATTAATCATGAACCGTTTTATTTGACTTAATGTGTTAACCATACGTAAAAATATTAAAAACGTGGTTTGCTTCAATTTACATATTGGAGTTTTAAACGGAACATGGCATAATGGAGAGGTCAAAGAGCTTCCTCACCGGTCACATGAATAACTCTGGCGTTTGAGGCTGGTGCTAGCCTGGACGATGCATTCATGATGGACTTTTAAACGACATCACCTATGCTTTATGTGAACAACCGAGAAGTACATTAAAAGATATCATCCCGTGTCTTCTTTCCTGACTCTTTTAAATTTAAAAGAACAGCATTCAAAGAAGAAACGCTAATTTACAATAATCTACTCAGTAAATTTAACAAACAGAAATGGTGCAACAGATTTAATGATGACGAGTATGGTTGGAGATTTCAAAGCGGTTACCATATGAAATTATTCTATAAATAAGCAGTACCATGAGTGCGCTGACGAGTGCACCATTCAGATATAAACGATTTAATAATTTTCAAGTTGCGACTCAAATATTGTTGGATGATAGCATGTGTACAGACGTGTGAATTTTCTTGACCGTCATCCATGACCAATAATTGAAACTATTGTTCAAATGACCTATTTTTGATACAGGAGAAATCGTATCTCATTTGTCAAACTGTGATGACAGGAGAAATCGTATCCTATTTTTCTAAGACGTGGTGAAAAACGGAGACTTTGGAGAGATACCAATAATCCACCCATATGAATTTATATTACAAATAAGGAAGGTATAGATGATTTTTCAACATAGTCGGTGATACTGTGCATGGACAATTTGCAACATATTATCTCAGGATCGAAATTAGATTAAAGAATAATTACATATGGTAACCGCTTTGAAAATTCGAATTATATCAGGGTAGAAATTATGTAAGAATTCACACGGATCATCACTTAAATCAACATTATTATTATAATTCATATCGTTAGGATATAGCTTATTGCCGTTGGCAACTGTTATTCGATACTTAAAAATCACCTTTTTAACACTGTTCAAAGTAATGAAATATATTCTGGGTTCTCCTGTTACAAGAAACATGTAATTTGCACTTACAATTTCCAATATCATTATGGCTTACCACCAGGCGGATGGTGGATTTTGACCCTTTTGAGTAAATAAAGTGTTCCACTGGCTTATTTTTGTTATAATCGGGAATTTGATTTTCTTTTGATCACTATACATTGGTATTAATTGTTTAGCAACTTTTTGAAAGAATGAAACAATATCTACCGTGTTTATTTTTCAAAGCTCTGTTTCCAACACAGCAATTTATGACTGCTCGTCATAACCAACTGACTTCAAGTTCGAGAAATGTGACACTAAGTGAACCTGGTAAAAAGATATAAGCAAAATGTTCAGTAACCTTGGTGACCAGTGCTTTTTTGCGACCAACACGATTAATTCAACACTAAAATTGCAAGTCAAAGTTCGAAGTAAAAAACATCTGCAATTTCAAAAAAAGCAATTGGCAATTTGTAATGTTAAATTTTGACAGCCACGTTTTTCAGTTAGATGTTAATTTGCTATTGAAAGATCAAAATTTTGCTGAAAATAGTGTTACTATAACGTTTAGATATTTGTTGTTCAGTTTGAAAAGCAGTGGTGAACGTATGGATGATAACAAGCCTGTGACGGTGCGTTGGTAGTTGTAAAAACAATATACATCTAGCACAATATGGTATGCGTGTGGAAAGTAATCGTAGAAGAATATCGGGAGTGCACAGTCAGTTTGTGTTTACCACATTTACTTTTGACACATTACGCAGAAGTGTGTGTGTGACTGGCATGCTTGTCAACTAAATGTAAAATTCGTATACATAATGACTGCAGTTTCCTTCCACAACGCTAACCGACTATGGTGTTTTTCTTATCGTCATGTATGACGCATCATTATGACTTTTGCAGTAAAATTTGCTTTAAATACTGCTACCGACGTTGACATTCAGATTTTGTTTCGTTTAAAGCATGTGATCTTCAAACCGTCATGCTCGACCTGTTGCTTGCACATAGGTGAATAGTGTCATGACTTGACAAATATCATGTATGCACCAAAGCTAATTAAAGATAAACTATTAAAAATCATTCTCGATGCAAAATTGCGGATACAGATACTATAAGCACATCTACGGGAACATTTGATTAAACAACATTTTCTGTTGATAAATACGATCGAATTTCAGACGTTCAAGTTACATATGTCCTGCATGTACACAGATCTAAACACCATGTTGGCTATGGATGTTTTTATCTCTCATAAATACTATTATTATACATCTACCATCGAGAACAATATAATTTTTTGCGTGCGCTAAAAAAGCCTTACGGAACTCCCGTTTCGTTATACGTGCGCTTTCAAGGCGCCCCATCCCCTCTGGCTGTATTTGCGCGTTCACTGTTGATTGGTTTGACGAGTAACAGAACATGTCTCGCGCGCGCTCTGTACGTACGTGTGTAGTGCACACACACCATTTAGAACTTGCAGAAGCGCGTGCAGGATAGCGTTCCATACTTGCGCTACAAATCGGAAGAAAAATTGTTGATATTGAACGGAAACGGTCATTACTCTGACAAGTTGATGCCCAAGTCACAAATATAAGATGTATAATAATAAAGTTAGTACGAAAATTCCGCAAAGAATACATAGAAATGGGTGCCAAAGAGGCAGTATATATCCGAGTTAACCAGCCATCCCATAATACAGACAGTGGAAGGTATAAATTACCAAAAGTCTATGACTCGAATTTTATATCACGTGTCAGAAAGGTCACGACATTGAGATCAGGTTATTCTGCTGACGAAGGTTGTAGTGCTGCAACCGAAAATTTCAGTGACTAAAATGTAGCGTTTTAAGATCAAAAGTTCAATTGACTGTAACGAGACAAAAATAAAGTTACAATACATAAAAATAAAAAAAATCAAATTTCAAATAACAGTCACTAAATGTTTTTCATCATTGACCTTCCCTTATATCTTAATATGGGTATTTAAATTAGATGATTAAAAATTATGTGTGTCTGCGGTTAGTATGGGTTTTGTTGATAAGGAAATTCAAAATGAGGTCAAACTCATAATCCTAGGTCATAAATAATGCAATGTCTGACAACACAACCAAAACTAATTGTTTGGTTGTCACTTTACGTCTAAAGATTTATTGTTTGATGAATTCAACATCATGTTAAATGTTCAATTTATGACTCTGGCATAGTTTGTAATGTTTTCTTGCGCACTGTTCTTGGTGTTGAATTTAAGATCATACTAAGTTGGGACACTTCTATTGACATTTTATGTAAAACATTGTCAGATACCATTGGCGTCTTGAAAAAAGCTGCGTGCTTTGACTCCACTAAATGTTTTTCTTATGGTTTATAATGCCACTTTTCTGGCTGTATTTCATAATTGTTGTACTGTATTGGGCAGATCAATCTTCTCAGAATTTACACGCTTCAAAAAAATACTGGAATGGTTTTTCGTGATGCTAATTTATCTATGTCTCCCTTAGTTCTCTTTTCCGTCTAAATTGACTACCCATGGACTTTTTCGTATTGATTCTTTTGTTTCCGTTGTGACATTTAAAAACCTCAATGGCATTGCACCATTTTCGCTATACTGCAGAGGTGAATATTTACAACACACACAGCTCAAGTAACAATAAGTCATCTGCACATTATTTTAGGACATCTGCTGGACAAATACCTTTATTTAAAGTCCTACAGTATGCTTTAACGACTTATCGTTATCATGTTCTCACAGTGCAACATTTTCGCTCGTGATTGAATGCAGAAGTGGGCATTCTACATTCAAATGACAATAATAAGCACTTTTGCCAAACTTTTGAATAAGTGAAACGCATTTATCAATTTCTGTCTGATAAAACTGCTTTAAAGCACTGACTCAAATTTATGACCAATGGGTCTAGATTCCTCAATAATGTACAAATGCAACGAAAGCAAAATAATTAAAAAAGGAAATGTCTCAACTAAATGGGACAGCAGATCAAAATGCAGACCATTCCGGTCACATGTCAGTCATAAATTCCTTAAAGTGTGCAATCTTAATTTTCGTCTTAAAAGAAAGCTTGGAAGAACATACATGTATTTGCTGTCGGTTGGCGTATATGTTTGTCAGAAAGTGCAATCTGTAATAATACATGGTAATTACTTCAGAAAGAACACGTTTTTATTGCAAGTGTTTGACCTATTTCCAGGAGTTTGTACAAATTTTGTCCTTTCTGTTTGTATTAAAGTGTTAGGTCAGCGGTATGTTCGTTTGCCGCATAACTTCTAGGGAAATATTTTATTACGATAGTTTGAGGGGGTTGCATAACTGAAGATATATTCGATAATTCTGCCTTTCCGAATACAATGAAAGTACCAAATTTCAAGGTTCTGCTAAAACTTGGGGCAAATTGGCTATTAAAAGCGTGTCACCATTTTATCATTTTCATTGCATACAGTACTTACAGTCATGAGCTGTAGTTCTCACCATACGGCCCGTTAGATACGCAGTCAACATGTAAAACAGGAATTGTTGTGGTGAAAGAGGTCTGCATATTCTGGACAAAGCAAAATGTCTGAACTGTCAATTGACAGTGATGTCTCACTTTTCGGGGTATATTTTTCAATACTTGTTGTTTCTCAAGTTTTGAAGCGCTTATAAGTGTAAGTATTGCAGTTGCATTCCTTCTATCATTATTGCTGTCATTCGATTCAATGGGCATTTTACAACAGGGAGTATGAATAAGTGTTGAAAAGTTCTGCAGCACTTTAACGATAATCATTTCTTTAATTTTTCAGCAAAGAAGTGGTGTTTTATTAACTTTTTCTTAACAAAATCTCGTCTGTCAATAATCTCCAGTACGAAACTAAGGAAAAAAAATATTCTTGTAAATTAGACTTTCGTAGTTTGATGTTTTCTGATCACGTTCTGGATAGGATATCTTAGGGTTTGATTAGTGTTCGTTTAACACATGATAAGAAATGAAATAAGTAAAAGAGCTTTGTAATTTTGCATCTAACAAAATCTCTACCAAATAATATAGTTAATATTAATATTTATGTAATATAAACTAATCACTTGAATAATGCATGGTATTACCCTTTGGTTTGGTATTGTAATAGCAAGTTGTGTAGTTGATTCTTGTAGATATTTTTTAACTAAATGTCTGGCACAGGTATTTATACTCATTGATAAGTTTTTTCACCTTTTTTTGTTGTGACGGCTGGTGCCGTGCCAACTTTATAGACTCCAGATTCTCCAGGATTTCTGAATTCTGGAGTTTGACCGAGCCAGCTTTGAATCTAGAGTATTTTGACACAAATCAGTTCCAGAATCGCTTTCTTCATAATGTTTTGAACTGACTGCACTGACAGGCTGTGTTATAGTTGGATTATCCCTATCCAAATATGGCATAAGCATATTTATATGGCATAACTGTTTTTGTTTTCGCTTGTCAGGTGTTATTATGATGTAATTTAAATCGCTAAAATTCCTATCGATTAGATATGGCCCAAAGTAACGAGCGGCTTGTCAGGAACCAGAAGTTGAACAAGATCTTTTTGACATGGTTCAAACTGCTGTTTTGAGGGTTTTTTTTATCGTATTTGGTTTTCATGGACTGCTTAGATGACTCAAGGTCTTCTCTAGCTAATTCACATGCTTCAGGGAGTTTTGTACGACAATCTGAAACATATTGTATAATATTCAGACAATCATTATCGTCTGATAGAAATTTATCTTTAAAGAGCTGAAGTGGGCAACGGACTGTATGTCCAAATACAAGCTCAAATGGGCTAACACCAAGTGGCTATTGAACTGACTCTCTAACAGCAAAGAGCAGAAAATGAATTCCTTCATCCCACTGCTTATCTCTGTCAAAATACAAGGTCCTAATCATATTTCTCAAAGTTTGATGAAATCGCTCAAGAGCACCCTGACTTTTTGGAAGATAGGCGGATGACCTATACTGTTCAATACCCAGCTGATCCATTACTTGTTGACGAATTTCAGATATAAAGTTAGAGCCTTAATCGGATTGGACACATTAAGGGAGGCCAAATAAAGAGAAAAAAATTGACTAAAGCTCTCTCTATAGTCCTTTTCTTTATATTTCTTAGTGGTATGGCTTCTGGGAACCGAGTTGATGTACGCATTATTGTCAACATGTACTCATTTCCTGATCTTGTTATTGGTAGGGGCCAAACAAAGTCTATGAGTATCCTACTAAAGGGTTCTTGGAGTGCAGGAATTGGCTGTAAGGGGCGTTTGGAATGGTCTGATTTGGTTTTCCTACCATTTGAAATGTATGACAAGTTTTACAGAAATGTACTACATCCTGCCTGAGATTAGGCCAATAAACGTGACTGAGAATTTTGTGATAAGTTTTTTCTGACACCTAAATGTCCAGCCAAGGGGGTTTCATGGGCCAGGCGCAATATTTCAGTATGGTAGGACTTTGGAACCACAACTTGATGTTTTTTAGCCCAATCGTCATCAACCAAGACATCTGGAGGTCACCATTTACGCATGAGAATACCAGATTATATATAATAGGAAACAGAGCTATTTGAAGTTTCACCTTCATCATCTACCATGTCAAACAAACAAAAATATGTGGGTCTTTGTGTTGTTCTGCAATGAGATTTGTTCTAGAAAATGTCTGACGTTGGTCATCAAAAGGTATTAGTGGAAGTTTCAAATCCACGAGGGATAACGGAATGATCCGTGCCAAACACCTGACTGAAAAAGGTGTCGTGTAAGTCAACATCTGTGACATTATTTTTGAGAATATTTTGATTCTCAGAAGCTTTCTTTGACATGGCTCGAGTAATAGAACATAAAGGGAAAAGGTCCGAAATTCCCTCTTCTGTTGGCTCTGGATTCTGATCTAAACCAGAATTATCGGTCGCAAGTGGATTAGTAATAACCTTGAACCCAGCAAGGTCGTTTACAAGAAGAAGTTGAATCTCTTCAAAGGTAAAAAAGGCCTAATACCTAAAGTCATAGCACCACAAACAAAGTCTTAAGACAAATAGACATTATGAAGAGGAACAGGAATGTAGTCATTACAATCTACCCCCTCAGTAAGAACTTTAGAACCTAAAAATGACTTTTCAGAAAACGGCAGGGTATCTGCCAACAAAAGAGACTAAGAAGTCCCGGTATCTCTTAGAATTTTGACAGGGGTAGCGGGAGACAAATCACTAGAAAGTGATATAAAAGCATCGTGAATAAATGGTTAAAAAATCTTGAGAAGAATTGACCTTGACTTCATTAATTGGGGATAAGAGGGGTTTAACCTCAGAAAATGTGTTGAACACATTATTAAACTCTAATTAAGTTGATAAAGAAATAAAGCCGGTTGGCTTAGATCCATTTTGACCACTTCGACTTCACATTTTCTTTTCAATTTGAAACAATCTGATAGTATATGGCCGTCTTTCTCACAATAATTACAAGAAAGTGTACCAAAACCGTTTGTCAAAAGGGGATTGAGACTTGGGGTCTGATGATGTGGGAGTGTTACTTGAATTTGTCGAACTATGGTCATTTGATTTTCTACTCGCCCTTGAGAAATTCTTGGATGAAAAGGAGGATTAAAAGTTATCTGCATTGTTTCAGTATGAAAAGGACTGGGACGATTTGCTGAGAAATGAAGATTTATGCGTCAATGTATAATCATCGGCCAAACGTGCAACAACCTCCAATGCATCGGCCTTTTTTTTCATTGATAAATGTCTTGATGTCATTCCAAATGCAGATTTTAAATTCCTCAACCAAAACAGCTGTCGTAATTTTTCATAATTCTGACTGACCTTTTCAGAAGAACACCAACGATTAAACAGTTGTTCTTTTGTTTAAGCACATTCAACATAAGTTTGATCCCTCGCCTTCCCACAATCCCTAATTTCTGACGGTACGCTTCAGGCACCAACTCATAGCCTTTGAGAATTAATTTCTTCACAGAATCATAGTTTGAAGCTTGCTCTAATGACAACTGAATGTAAATATCTCCGGCTTTACCCTCCAAAGCACTCTGCAAAAGCATAGACCAAAACTTCCAAGGCCAATTCAGACTCTGAGCAATTTTCTCAAAATGAAGGAAATATTTATCAACATCCTTTCCTTGGAAAGGGGGAACTAAGCTAAAATGCTTAGTGATGTCAAAATTGTCTGAAGGGAATAATTTTCCTTACATTTCAAGCTCTAAACGTGTCATTTCTAATTGTAGTCAGCCTTCTGCTAATTCCCTTTCCTTTTCTTTTTCCACTCTTTTTTTCCTTTTGTCTTTATTCCATTTGCAATTCCTTTTCTTTCACTTCTAATTCCCTCTCTTTCTGTCTTTCTTCCATTTGTATTTTTCCTGTATTTCCATTTCTTTCAATTGTAATTCTTTTTCTTTCATTTATAATTCTAGTTTCTTATTCTCAAAATTTGCCTGCATTTCTAATTCTAATTCTAATTCTAAAGGGAGACTCAGGCTCATAATTATGCAAGACGGATTCCTCAAATTTGCCTAAACTGACTAAATATTTGACAATATTAAACTGAATTCTCTTCTTGCGCATACATCTTTTAACTTCTACCACTGCATCAAAACGCAATAATACAAATAAATTAATACGAACAAGTTGACTGTATTATAGTTGACTGTATTATAGTATAATACACATGAATTCGCATAAATCCGCATGAATACAGGCTTGCTGAATACAAGCAATAGATTATTAGCTGTATTCATCTGTATATGAATTCTTAAGCTAAAATACAGGCAATAATCCATGCAAATACAGTAAGTATTATTGGGTTTTCATGGTTTGGCCAGTGCAATGAGATTGCCTTTTCTTAGGGAATCAAATGCGTCCAGATCAAGGTCCTCCATTCCGTCTGGTTTGAATTCCGCCATAATTAAATGTCGCTGAGTTCACAATATACAGTAGTTTGGAAAGGCTGGCAAAATATTGTTAAACGGCTCAAAAATATTCGTCTCAAGGACGCCCCCCAATTTTGTTACGTGACAAAATACGAACAAAAGGTGAAATCAGCAGTGTCCGTATATGACGAAACTTATAAGGAAAATAAAACTTATTGCTAAGTCAGGGATAGAATACAAAGTGTAAAAGTGTACAGGCTACTTATCTCAGCTGGTACGGCAACGCTCAAGTCTCAGAGTTGTAAGAGTCAGTCGGATGAATGGACAGTCCTTTGGCTTGCAGGCTTGAAGTTGCACAAAGTCCACAGTATAAATCCAGCGCCTCAGTGAAGGTCTTAAAACGTCTTGAAGTTAATACTGCTGAAGTTTCCAAAGTCTTGAAGCAACACGCAAGAGACGCGATCCCAAAATGTCTGACTGCAAGCTGTGCATGTCCCTATTTATACCGATATGCTTACATAAGAGCATATAAGAAGAATCTAGAACTTTATTGACATGCTAATCACTGTTCTAAAATTATCTCTCTTACACAACTAATTGAATTCCCAGAACATTCCAAACATGACTAATTGTGAGGTCTTTAAGGACAGTGACCTTGAGAATGTTCTAGACTAATTAAACCCAGGTCATGATGAGTGTGGGGGAAAATGACCTACATAACACACACACACACACACACATATATATATATATTTTATATATATATATATATATATATATATATATATATATATATATATATATATATATATATATATATATATATATATATATAACTCCTCTCTCTATACATTTCCTTTCTGTTCTATCACTGAAGATAAGCGTGATTGTGTAAATTTCTGCATATCAAGTTTATTTCCTTCCATTTTACCTTTGGTTCATGTTAATCTTGAGCTACATTTTCACTTTTTGGTACTGCTGTGATACCGTTTCTATTTTATGTTACTCATATTGATTTAGTGCAACACATGTATTGTGTCATGTAGGTTGAGTATCTTGAACAAGCTGAAACATCTTATGTTTCTTTGACATCTCAAACCGCTTATAAATGTATTTTAGTAAGTATACTGTTACTGGGAAAAATAACAAAATAACCGGCTAAGCGATTTCATCCCTTACACATATTTAAGTATCTATACCTACCTATGAGATATAGTTTAGCAGACGAAATATTATTTAAATCCTGTTGTGACCCACAAGTATACGTCCCTGATGTATTCCATGTTGTGTTAAACACTTGTAAGTTGTAGACATCTCCTTCAGTGATAACTCCATAATGGTCTGTTGAACCCAGTATTTTTGTTCCTTTTAAAATACGGCTTGTGTTATGAAACCACGCTTTATCGTCCAGTTTCTCGTTAAACGTGCAGTTTAGTTGTGTGTCGTCACCATGAAAGACAACTGTATCTTCTGGTTTCACGATAAACATGTCGACCCCTATTGCCAGAAGATATGAGATAAATTATATTATCAATACATTTACTATAATATACATGCAGTCTAATATATCAGGTAGGAATGTAGTGTCTATCTGAGTTGAGAAAATAACTCTTACTGCACCAAATTTGATGTAGTCTGCTGTAGATACTGCTCCAACAGATATATGACCGTGTGGCGAAGCGTTTTAGAAGTGTGAAGAAAATTATGGCCCATTTGCATATAATGAATTATATACTTTGTGATCTATCTCTGCAATGACATGACGAAACATTTTACAAGTGTTCATCTAATAGATATTTAATTGCCCCACAAAGCATTAAACAATATCAAGTTAATAAACAACTTTTTACATATTAAATAAAGTTTCGTAATCAGTGATTTAACTTCGAAATAACAGTATTAACGTTGATAAAACCGTCTACAGATTCTCTGATATTGATCTTAAAGATGTTCTGTGTCGTAATTAGCAGTGTTAGGGTGCAAAATGACTGGCAAACATGCGTCAAAAACATCAACAATTATCTCATTCCGACCACCAGATTCTATTTGGGTGGTCCATCTCGATCACCCAGTTTTCGGCAGTCACGCTACACTGCAGAGCTTTAATATTACATCCCTAACACAGCTTTTATTGCTACAAGTAGCCAGACACAAAATACATTAACCTTGGAGATAGATACTTTGGTAGTTATTTAGTACATATATCGTGTGTTCAATTACATTCCCTCCACTGTGGTCCAATGGCAGTTTTTCCCCTCTCCTGCATACCCATCCGAATGTCCGTTTGAATAGAAAATATTAAATGTTTGTTTTACTGTTTACTGCAACGATTATCACGGAAACAGTTTCTTGAAATCTCTTTGAAAATTTCGTCTGGTCACTAGGTGAGATAGTTCAATCCACAATTCTCTTTCACAACTTAATAACAATTAAAAAGTATGCAATACATGTCTAGTCATCTGCAGTAATTGTCATTAATTGGTTACTAAGTTTGTATTATATCAAAACTTAAAATCTGTAACACACGTCCTTTGCATATAACCAATCTGTCAGGGAGTTATGCTGTGGTCAATAATAGGTCAAGTTGATCTGTTGTGAAATTACTGAAAACTTCCCAGTTGATTTACTGGGGATCAAACATATTTCCCAGTTGATTTACTGGGGATCAAACATAAAACAACTTAAAAGCTCTGGTACTGTAGCTGCATGGTTTCAGAACAAGACGTCAGCCGACTATTACTGACAACTGCGAACATACACTAATAAAGAGAGCATTTTTAGTTCATATTTGGTTATGTGCGTAGGGTGTAATGAGTTGGCAACAAATATATCGAGAAAAGCTGTGATCCATCTTGGTTTTAAATACAAGTTATAGAAGAATGACAAACCTGTAATTTTATGTTTTGAGGTAGGGTTTTTCTCAAAATGAAAAGTATTGCTATTTTGTGATTTAAAATGTATTGTTTTGATAACTTACGTCAAAAATCACTAGGCAAAATGCTTGATACACAACAAAATATACGCATCTTCTGATTCTGTACATATGTCAAATACGTTAATAAGTATACACATAGGTATACTAACAAAATGCAAGACTACAGCGTACACTTGGTGTGCAAAGATCTGCATTACGTATACTCATTATCTGCATAGAAATACGTTACGCATATCAACGTATTGGAATGTTTCATATACAAAGATATACGTTGCGTATGCAATTGATATTATGTTCCATATACGTAAATATGCTAAGCGCATGTCAAGTATTTTGTCCAGTGAATAAGTACCCAAAGTACCCCAACACTATCTTCATTTTTTAAAGCGAACATGCATTCTTTCTCAGTTTTATTGATATCGGCAAAGACCATGCCCAAAACCAGGGAATATTGTCATTGTTCTGATTTTTGAAGCCCCACTAGCTGTAGATCTGTTAGCATTATTTTTATGATTTTAATTTCAAACTAGGATAAGCTTGCGAGAATGTACTAATTTAGGTATGTGTATACACTTAATATTTACCACAAGGTCTTACTGTGTTAAACTTTTAAACAAAACAAAGATTACATAGCGGTTAAATTTGTGCCCGTCCGTTTAATCGCAGCCTCGTCCAAAACATCAAAAGCTGTGGATAACTGGCATATCTGCACAAAAAGTTCCACATCGACCTCACAGAGTAGTCCAATATAATAAATAGGGGTAAACGATTTCTACTGTAACATTCAACGTTCTGTTGCCTTTGTAATATTACCGATTTTTGAACGGGGGAAATCAAAATAGCCGTTAAAATTAAAATTTACTCTTTCGATTTTTGCACTAAGGAATGAAGGTTTCCTTTTATAAAAAAACCACATCTCTTCAGAGTGTGGAATTCAAAGAAAACAAAGAGAGAACACGAAGATGTATCGAGGTGAGCAAATTCAAAGAGATACAGCTAGTTGGTCTTTAGGTGTATTCTATTGTGTAAACAAACATGAACAGAAAAAAGCTCGGTTCCTGTTCTGTTCAATTAAATAAATACAATAAAAAGATAAGAGGAGTTCCCTCCTTGCCGCTTGAGTCTTGTCGATCCTAGAGTGCCCCTGCCCACGCTTTTTACAACTTAGTGTTCTTTGTCAAATTATATTATTTTAAGCAAGTAGCACGCCAAACACTGTTCAGGAATATTGATATCTTTCGTGTTTCTGTGGGTGTTGCACTTTAGTAGGAATAACAAAAATAAACACAAAGTGGGCCATGGTCCTAGTGTTCGAATTTAGGGGTCCTAAAATACAACAACCCCATGCTTTTTCAGCTTCAGACAGGCTTATTTTTTTAGGCGATTTCTATCCACATGGCTAACATTTGTGAGCGAATCTCGTATTTTTTTCTGATTTTAGTATACGCTGTGAAAGATTAAAGGAGTAGATGAAAATGACGAGAACGACTTGCGTTCCGTATTGCTTTACGAGATACAACCTGCCATCATGCTTTGATTTTATGTAGCCTTCCCTCCTTTAAGATAACTTAAAGCCGCAATTTCTTTCCCTGGGCGTTCGTCAGGGCTGTCCTTTATAACCATATTTATTTGTCATTGCTGTAGAATTGTTGGCAATCCGAGTGAGAAATTGTGAGGCTGTGAAAGGTTTAAATGGGTTTCATAGAGAACAAAATATCACAATATGCTGATGACACGAACTTTCCAGTCCAGCCAACGTCAGATTCATTTAATGCGTTAATTGATATTTTAAATGAGTTTTCTACGGTTTCTGGTTTGAAACCTAACTATGATAAATGTAATGTGTTACGTATCGGCTCTTTGAAGCATACTAATTTCCATATCAAAACTAAATGTCCTTTAGCATGGACTGACGGCGCTGTTGATGTTCTTGGTGTACACATTCCAGTAGATTTATCACAACTAGTTAATGTCAACTTTAACCCTCGTCTTGAAAAGGCGAGGAAGATATTGCAGCCATGGCAGGGACGGGGTCTAACACTGTATGGGAAAGTCGCTGTTATTAAATCTTTAGTCATTTCACAATTTACATATCTCTTTATGTCCCTTCCATCACCTGATATTGACTTTTTTAAGAAGTACGATTCTTTAGTTTTTAGGTTTTTATGGGAGGGTAAGCGAGATTGGGTAAAAAGAAGTACCATACACAATACTTATGAGTTTGGTGGTCTTAATCTGACCAATCTACGGGATTTTAACTTATCATTAAAAGCAGCTTGGGTTATCAGGATCATGCGTAGTATTAGTTTATTTTGTAGTAAATGGTATAATTTTATACTTTCTAAGATTGGTGGACCTCTTATTTATTATGCCAATCTTAAAAGTTGTGAATTGCGTATTTTGGACCCTATTAATTCCGTTTTTCTAAAAGAAATTATTTCAGCATGGCTGCAGTACAATTACAACACAGTCGATTGTAAGGATGATATTTGTCAAGAACTAATTTGTAATAATTCTGACATACGCATTCATGGGATGCCAATTCCGTGGAATATTTGTTCTGAGAATGGCGTTGTTTTTATTAATGATCTTCTTGATATTTATTGTAAGTTTTATACATTTGATCAATTTGTTGAAAAATATGGTAGTATTTGTACTTTTTTTTGAATATAATCAACTTTTATCTGCTATACCATCTGCCTGGAGGAAGATGATCACAAAATCAAATTCATCAAAGTTATTAGTTTGTAAACCAAACCTTCGAAATGATAAATGGATGTCAGGTGAAAAGATTAATAGAGATATGTACATCTTTATCATGAATTTAGAAACCCCTATTGGTATTAATGTACTGGCATAATATTCTTGATATTGTTATTCCACTTGACAAAGTTTTTTTGCTTCCTTTCAAAATAACCATTGACACTAAATTAAGGAATTTTTAATACAAACTCATTATGAAGATTTTACCAACAAGTCACTTATTACACACTTAGGGATTGATTGAATCACCATTGTGTTCATTTTGTACACAAGTAGAAGAAGATTATTATCATCTATTTTGGGATTGTGTACACACAGCTCAATTTTGGAACTCTGTAAAAAAGTGGATTTACGACGTTACACAGACAAAATTATTGTTGAACGCTATGAATTGTATCCTTGGTGACATAGATCCTATGGCTAGCTCAATTGTTAACTTTGTTTTTCTTATGGGACGATTTTATATATCCAAATGTAGATACACAAATTCTGCTCCAAGCCTTGTTAATTTTAAACATTATGCAAGATTAGTGTACAATACAGAAAAATGTATAGCATTGTCAAATGACGCTCTGGAAAAACATATACAAAAGTGGGGGTATTTTTGTACACATTTTGCCTCATAGATTTGTTTTGTAATTGTTTGTTTTTGTTCTGTCTGCTTTTGTTTGCTTTGTTGTCTTTGTTTCTGTTTAAATGTGAAATAAAAAAAAGAAAAAAAAAAGCCGCAATTTCTGAATCCCAGGTTCTCGCATTAGTGGAGTTTTCCTGCCAGTCAAACACTTGGCCAGTACGATGTTTGATTTTTACAACAATAATTACACAAACTGATCTCAATCTTTTGCCGCCTTTTGTTAATCCAGCAAACAGGGTTTATACAGTCAAGCGTTTGATTAACGGTCGGTTCAAATCGCCAACGGTCATTGATTCCGCACCACGAACGCTCGAATTTCCTTAAAAATCGTCTTCGGGACGTCCAGACGCATTAGAATTTCAATACAACCACAGAGCTCGAACGGCAACAGCTTCACAATGACCACTTGGCAGTCTGCCTGCGTTTTTTGCGGCCGGGGATAACTAAAAAGTGTCATTTTCTGGAGCGTGTGCCCACGTGTTACATTTTCGGTGTCAACTTACACAATGCATGGACGCCGCCATAGCTTCGCGTCCTTTTAAAAGGAGGCTCCTCTTAAACCGAGCTGATGTAGACTAAAGTATTGCTATTATTTGCAGAGTAGACTCAGTAAAAATCTTTTAGAATCGGCTGTTAGATTTTATTAGGAAAATTGAGATTAGCTGAACAGTTGATGAATTTACACGATGATGTGTTTACCAAAAGCACTAAAGATACTGATTAGCCACATTTTAAAAGGTTCTTTAGTAGTTCTAATAGTAGTTTTATTTTATTAAAATGTTGTATTGTGACACCACTTTAACGATTTCTTATCCCATGTTTGGTTTGAAATTTTCAACAAAGTCACTTTGATAAAAGCACGTCTCCCAGATTTTTTAAATACAAACCGATTGAATCTGATATTGTGCTATCAATGGGTTGTCTTGTACCATACGGCACCGTAACGAAAGCCTAGTAATACTAACTGACATCATTTTTTTTTCGTTTTGTCCGAAATAATATCTTTAAAATATAAAGGTATATGTTAAGTGATGATAAATCGCAAATAATTTATGCCTGGCCTGACTCAAAGTCGTAAATATTTACAAAAAATGAGCGAAAAACGAATTCTTGTCCACACAGTAATTCAAGCTTTGATGACACACGAAACGAAACGTCATCTCACTTGGGCACACGCCTAACCACATCATTTTGCTTTGGTTTTCATAGATACTGAGGCTGATCCAAGCGAACTGGTAAACCGAAACTTTCGACTCGTCGATGAAACCCGCTAGAAATTTGTGCAATGCGGAAAAGGTATTATAGCGAATGCGAAAATCATAAAATATAAAGGGTTTACAGAGTATTTCGACCGTTATGAGCTGTGCAGAAACACGTACTGACCAGCTAAGAAAACGATGGCAGCTGTCTTTAGTCGTGCACAGCGCCGACGGTAAGGAACACAAGTCTGCAGCTACGTATACTTAACGAATTGACGAGACATAGAAAAATACAACAAATACAATAACTTATCACGACATTGTCGTAATTTTTTAACTGATTGTTTCTTCAATCATAGATTTAAATGAAAATGCTGTCGAAAATAAATGAAGGGGCAGTCCCTCTGCCCTGTCTACTAAACTGGGCCACACCTCTATTAGAGTGTACACTAGACTGTATGGATAGGCAATACATCCCATCAACTTGGTTATCGAAAATTTAAGCGTTCAACAAGGAACATAAGATATCTTGAATGCATTTAAGTCTGAACTGAACCAAAAGAATTGTTTTTAAAATAAAAACAACGAAAACAAAAACAAAGACAAAAAAGTGTCATCTTATAAAATCTCTAACGCAACGAGTAATTAATCTTCATCATGAGTAGTAGGACGCCTGTTCATTGTACCTGCTATCTGCTATCGTGCTCCTAGCATGTAGGCGTGGCGCTCGCGTTCGCCTGAATTTACCGCTATATTTAAAATACCTTTTATAAATATCAATAATTGATACGTCAAAGACCAATAGTCTATAAATTTCTCCAAGTAGCTAGAATTTTGAACCTAGAATTTTGCCGAGATATCACTGTGCCTAGACTGGCATTAGTCGATCGCCTGCAGAAAATACAACTGTTTATCGTGCACTAATTTTACATCGTCACTTGGATTTCACACTACCGCTCAACATGAACCGACACAGGCAACTGCAAACAACAGTTTGTGACCTGTATGTCCCGCACAGAACTAGCGAGAATAAACAACGGTATCAACGGCTAACGTTCTGTATCTTGTGAAACAAATCCGTACGTATTTTCAACAGAGAAGAACAAAACGGATTTATTCGCAGGTAATAAAGCCTGCGTAAGCAAGATGCGTGTACCGTGGACGAGATATTTTGATCGCATGGGCGACGTGGTCGCATAGATCTTTCGAGCGCGATGATGGATCAGTATCAGCTTCCTCAGCCACATTCACATCAGTGATGTTTGTAAACAAACTTCGAGGCATTTTAGCCCGATCAGCGTTTGTGCGTCACAACAGCAGAACAATTCTTATGACTTTCTTACCTGAAAAACATTCCTCGAAGCGGGACTGACATATAATTTCAAAAGTAAAAAATGTTTCAAAGTAACCATTTCAGGCGCTCTTACAACTTAAGTATAGACCAAACTAACATAGATATAATCATATTAATAACTATAAAATTAATATTTAATGTGAACCATTGTTAAATCAGAAATACCATTTCTTGTAAGATAAACAAAAACACACAGAACGCAAGTTCCGTAACTATTTCCGATTCCACGCCTCCCTATCCATTAAAAGTGTTATCTGCTGCTACATCTGGCCTGTAATTGTGAAGCGATTACCCAGAAATCCATTGGAAACTTACAAAAATATGTCCCGCGCTCTGTACTTCAAGTGTACGCAGGTAGTACAGGAGCACATCAAAGGTAGCGATCCTCACATACATCGTTTACATTCACAATAAAAGTAAATATCTGTCCAATTTGAATCAACAGTTAGGAATATAAGATGCAAACGATCAGGTTATAATGCAAACGCCACAAATGATACACTTGTAGGATATTAGGGAATCATCGAAACATCTTGATTATGCATCGTATGTCGTTATTTTGTAATAACCATATATTACTTCGAAACTAAATCAAGTGTCCCTTGGGCTTTGTAGATGTAGTGACACTTTTATTCTGATCAGACAAAAGTTCTCTCTCTCAGTTCTCTCCCTCCCCCCCCTCTCTGTCTGTCTGTCTGTCTGTCTGTCTGTCTGTCTGTCTGTCTGTCTGTCTGTCTCTCTGTCTGTCTGTCTCTCTCTCTCTCTCTCTCTCTCTCTCTCTCTCTCTCTCTCTCTCTCCCTCCCTCCCTCTCTCTCTCTGTCTCTCTCTCTCTTTCATAGTACATTATTATATACTGATCTTCATCTGGGAGGGCTCGCGAAGGCATAAACTGCAGTTGGTCAATCATGATTAGTGACTGCCCTTTTGTCACAACTTTAATGGAATGAAAGGGTGCCTTTCTGTCCCCGTTGTCTAAATGGATGTTCATTTGTCTGCATGGCTGCTTTCTCGAAGGATTACTCATTAGACGGGCTTCTATCTGAAGGTATAACCCTTACAAACATACATTTCAAGGCCATTACATTGCGGCCAGCAATGCGTATTCCTTTTAAAATACCAAGGCTCTGTTTTCTATCTTCGAGGGCCCTCTGCTCCCTGCGAAATATTATATTTTCATCTATTAATCTGTGAATCAATAACCCCTTACAGAGAAATAACTTGTTCGCCGACCATTTACCTACCTGTCTGAGTCTACGATTATGAAATTAAAAAAAAACAACTCACCCATTCAAATCCAGCCGCATATTTATGTAGAGCTTAATGTAAGCCACTGGCAGGCGTTTTTCCTAGCCTGGTTTCGCTTCCCATTGGTAACAAAGTACCACGTGGTTCGGCCATGGGGAGTGATCTCAACGCTCACTTTCTTCCCTATGCCGGGTAGAGATGAAGGATAGGCCCAATGGGAAACGATGTAGAGGTTTAAGGCCAAGGGGGCGGACATGTCTCTCCTCTCACCATCCCTTTCCTCCTCCCCAGGGGAGAGGGAAGCTGAAAAGGTGTTGAGTGGTTTCAATCAAAAATACCTGCACTCTAGGGTTATGATCCACTGCGCCAATGTATGTCAAAATTTAACGTATATTATAAGCAAAGATATTTGTTACGATTTCAGAAAAAAAAACCCTGAAATCACCATTTTTATAACCAAAATTTCGAAATTGTGATGCATATCAATAAAATAGCAAACTTACAACTTCACAGCAGAGGTAAGTATTCATTCAATATATATATATATATATATATATATATATATATATATATATATATATATATATAGGCTTTCTCCATAGACTTTAAAATGAAAATATTTTTTCAAGGTGATAGAGATCATTTTTTAACTAAGGCGGAGCTGATACTATATTGTAAAGCACGACGATGTCGTTCACATTGGTCCGTCGGAATTGAGGACAGAGCCCTTTCAGTAAAGTTTGCTGAAGTTAGGCCTGCGCTCAGAAGAGAGGGGTCATGAAGATTCCTTTGAAGCAGAGGACACTTGTTTCATCCTAACCAGAGCAAAGTTGTCCCTTAGTGAAATGAAATTATTTTTAAAGTGTCTGATCAAAGAGCGTTAAAGTTTTACATTGCATTTGCATTCAATTGCATGTTAAGGCTTACTCTTATGAAATCGTACAAAATTTATGCTATTTAATACAGCAAGTCCAATATGTATCACTGTACCTTTTATAACAAGACCGTGCCCTGTATATCAACATTTTTGTACTTGGGCCTCAGCCCAAGTACATTTGTTTTCATTCCGTGGGAAAAAACTCTGTAAGGTATAACCATTTCTGGCTGAGACCAGGGATGGCAAAATGTCTTGGCTTCATCTTTCTTGGCATAATAAAGGGCGTAATGATGTTAACT
>LD355980.1:3981-14670 GCA_001465055.1 Ptychodera flava
AGCAACATGCAAGTGTTTTACAAGGGGATATTCTCTTGGTAGGAATTCATTGCAGTTATAAACTGACAATTCCTTTTAACAAAATTAAACTGTACAGTAGGAATTTACTGTTTTCTAGTGTGTACGTGTTACACAAAATAATGAACAAATTGAAATTAATGCAAATTTTAGTTGCACTTTTTCTAAGTTAAAGGGACAAAGCTGCTTCATGTATCTTTCCAAATTATTAAAGTTTGTTTCATGTTAGCAACATTGCATGTTGTTCTGCTGTCTGAAACATGCTTAAAGTAGCATTCGCTTCGAAAGTGAAAGACTTTAACTTTTGCCCATACTTTCCTGAATGAAACTTTCAACCATTCTCTTTCCAAATCAATAATGAAAATCGGGGGCCACCGCGCAAAGTTTAGAACTAGCGGAACAAATTACCCATTTTTCGATACTTGAAATTCAAAATGGCCACCATCTCTATGTTAACTCTATCGGAGGAAATTGAATTTTGGATTTTTCCAAAATCTTACCCCTTGAATGTTTTTCTTTCTCCAAAAGCTTCAAAATGAGCCTCCCAAGTGGTAGATCAGAAAAAAATTGTAGAAATTTGAGAGTTTGACTATTTGTCCCTGAGGCGTGTTCTACCTTAACCCTTTCACCCTCAGGTCCCTGTATACAGGTCCAACTTTACCATAGAAAACAATGGATTTGGGACAAACCATGGTGGTGAAAGGGTTAATTAACAGTCATCAGATCTCTAATCCCTCTCTGCTTGTGGATATAATAATACACACTTTGGTGACATGTCAGAAATGATGTCATCAACATATTCACATGTTTTGTATAAATATAATAGTGTGTGGGTATGAGCCCTAGACCCCTGATAATTGATAATTCAACATGTTTCAGTAAGCAATAATTTCTCACATAAAACAGCAATAACGGAAATAATTGGAAAACATCAATTTTAGAAGAGAAAATTGCGATAATTAGAGGAGTTTTGTTAGAAAGGAATATTGAGGGCAATATTTTTTTAAAGGAATCTCTTAATGTGTAACCATATTATCATAAGGTATTGTCTTATCTTTGGACCAAAGGGCATATAAATAATGTCAAGTGATAATCTGACACCAATGTGAGATTGTGACGGTGTTAATATCTGTAAATTATCATGCAATTTCAACATTTCAGCGTTGTAGCTGTAAGCTTGTTTTGGCGGAAGTCTGCAAATTCCTGATTTGAAGTGATATGTAGATATGTAGGTTTAGAAGAAAAAGAACCCAAACCCCAAAATACACATCATATTTTATTGTATTTGCTGACTGTCAGGAGTGGACCACGCTAAAGTGTTATTTATTTTACATGTTTTAATTGTATTTTTTTTGTCAATATTGACTGTATGACACAACACTAAGAACATACAGGGTCAATATATATAATACAAAAGCACGGTGCACACAATAAGCTGGCACCATTGTCCACGGTACAAGAAGGACCCTGTTTATCACATTGAGATGTGCAGACATGTACCTAGAATGGGATAGGAAACTGTTTTTGTTGTCTCTATTGAATGAGGTCACTAAAGGAATGGGAAACCCCTCACCGCAGGTTTGTTTTGTATCATTTCAACCGTCTGGCAGCCTATAAATGGTGTGTTACCAAGGAGCATGCACTGGTGTGACCTCATCATATATAGTGGGCGGACATTTAATTCTGTGAATCATTCAATGTACAATAGTGTGTGTTGTACAGTGTATGGATTGGGATTCTGATTTAGAAAGAGTTTAAAGAGACAGTAGGCGTTACTTTTGATGATTTTTTTCACTATTTTTGGTTTTATATGTAATATCAACTACAATCTCGCTCAACTCTAAGAAAGATGTTGAAATACACATTATGACTATTCAGCTAGTGATATCAGCCTGTAAATGAGTAAATCACATTGTTATTGTTGACAAGTGAATCCTAGAATGGAGTAGCATTCAAATATAAACAATATAAACAGGTACACTGTATGGACGCTGTGTTGACAAGCTAAATAGTGTGTGTTTCAGCATAATTTTGGGAGTAGAACGAGAACTTCAAGTTGACATACAAACAAAAATAGTGAAAACATTATCAGAAGTTATAGCTATTAAGCCCAGAATGATGTACCAGCTTATACATAAAGCGTAATTACAATGTTCATTTGGTTAGAAAGATATTTTGTGAAACAAAGTAAAAATGGATGGATGGATTGAAAAGAAAAAGAAACAATTCAATTATCACTTTTCTCCTGGAATTTTCACAGAGCAGTGTACTGGTACATGTAACGGTATTCAGCTGTGTTATAGGTTGTCTCAAAGTGAACAGAGATTAGCATTCAAAAAACCATTGTAGCTTGACTAGTTGATATTTTTGGTACTGTTGTCATGTGACATACTGGAATGGTGAAAAATCCTATGGTAAGAAAAATTTTTGAAAGATTTTGAGTGATAATGCAGTTCTGTCAAAATGAACTCCAATATGGCCACTGCATCATTCAGGTATATGGATCGCCACACTGATGTAATTTTGCATTTTGCCATAGAACTGTTTGGGGTTGTAAGTTTGTTACTTAACCCTGGGAATACCTCAGCAACCCTTTTATATTGAAGTTTAGGCTGGAGAGGGTTAATGCAGCTATACCGGTATGTTTGCTGTGTTGGACACTATGTCAAAAATTCTGGCAAATTTTGTCCATGTTGAATGTGTGGCTGTTGTTGGAGCTTGTAGTCTGTGCAGTCACTGTATTTCCCAGTGTTCATTTTGATATTAATAGTCACCTATGGAGCTGCTTTCATCGTTTTTACATGCATAATTTCGAAAAATGTAAGCGGAATTTGCAGACAAATATTTATTTTTGCTTATTGACAAGAGAACAATGTCACGAGTCTTGTAAACAGCTGTACAGTAGTACTGAGATCTTCATATTTAGGGATTGGACAATGATATTTGAAGGGGGCAGTCATAAATGGGAAATCTGCAGATTGAAAAATTTGCTTCAAAGGAATAACTTTGTTGCTTTTGCAAAAATATAGCAATATGACATGAATTTGAAGAAAGTTTAGAATTTAAATAAAAGATCATGCATTGTTCTGTTAGATGAAAAAATATACCAAATCTTTTCAGGTGAATTGGTTGGTCTCGTTCGGATCACCTGCCCCCACCACTCCATATCAAATTAATGGTCTCCCCCTTAGTTATGTACAGGTATTTGTCCACTGGCACAGCCACAGAAGTCAAATGAGTGTTACTGTTTACAAAGTCATGGTACTGAAAATGTCAATGGACATGCAGCACTGCTTTCAGAACACATCCCTTTTTTACAGAATTCTTTGCCCAGATGCATGTAGATCCCCGGTAGTACCTTTCAGAGCCTGTTTCCGACACACCCAAATCTGTCAAACAATATTTTATTGAGTTTCCTGTCAGGAAGAACATTGTGTTCTGTTGTAAATTTATTGTAATCATGCCTCACTTGTGATGTAATAAAATGACTTGCGATAATTTAGTGGTGCAGTTTTTTTACCATTTTACAGTACTTGTAAACAGTCACTTAAACAATACAACTATGCAGGCTCCTAGACTCAATTTCCGAACTCAATCTTTCCATCAATTCACAATTTATTTTGCAGTTCTGCATACATTATATGGTTAATACGGTAGTAAATAATAAAAAGTTTCCCACCTGCAAAATTCAAATCATGTTTCTCGCTTTGTTCTTTTCTCCAACTACCGTACAAATCACAGACAAATACCAATTTTAGCCCCTGGATTTTGGTCCATTCTCTACCTTTTAGTGCACCAGGGCTGATTTTTTTAAGAGCTTTGGTTGTCAAGTTATGAGTATGTTTACCATCTCAACTGCTGCGCCCAGTACCAAAGACAAAAGTCCAAAGTTCTTAGCGATCAACTGCAAGTAAATTTACCACTTAGAAGGAAGGAAAAATAGACTCAGAATTTTGAAAAAGTCTCTCAACACAACAAGTAATTACTCTATGTCTATTTATCAGCCTGTCTGACTTATTAGTTATGGTATCAAACTCTGGCATTTGCAAATATTGTATACTTTTCATCTGTATTTGAGTTATATCCCCTCTAGAAGTGCAGGTGCCATGTAACTGTGCCTTTTGATCGTCACTGAAGAATGTTTAAAAAAAAATGTTTTGCAAATATCTCGAAGCATATCGTAATAATTGCTAATTGCAAAGTTGATGGGACACTAAGTCTTTGAATCACTTAGTGTGAAATTGTCGGGAGAGTCTAGAGCAGTTTTGGAATCCTGTCAGTTTACTGTAACTTCAGCGTCATGACTCTTGCAGTATCAGGGTTAGAAATACAAGCATGCACACTGCACTGTATGTATGTCCATATTACCTTGGTGCAGGTAGACTGTTAGGCAAATAGGCACACTGTGTGTGTTGAAAAATAATACAGCCTTTTTATTCTGATCTCTACCAGAAACTGTTGAATCATGCGGTAAATTTGGTCATTCAAACCGGCAAAATTTACACAGTTTTATTTCAAATAATAATAAATTGACTGACTGAAAGCATGAAGCCATCCCAGATGAAAAAGTCAACGAAATGTGATACACTGTTAACTTGCCAAGCCTGGAAGTAATATTTTTTCACCCCATGCGTGGGTCATACTCCACGAACCTGGAAAAAAAAACTTTGCAAGGGATTATGGGTAGAATGACTTGGAATATATTATACTACTGGTGAAACTCTGTCAGAGTGCAGGTACTGAGAAGCTGTGCATGCTGGTGCAAAACCTGACATGCACACTTCATCCACGGTGGCAAAAAAAAAAAAATCAGTGTCAATCCTGGACAAGGAGTGTAGGTTTTGACCACATTGTGCTAGCAAATGTGGATTTAGGGGTGTTACAGTACCTGTGATAATTTTGTAATGAGCATTACGTTTTTAATTTTTCTCAGCATAAAGAAGTCTAGAAGAGTGCAAAACGACCAGGAAGTTGAAGGGACAATACGTGCAACCGATGGCAGTGATACCCTTGAACATTGCATTTGTTTGAACACAGAGATAACCTGAATTCTCCAATACCATTGTTGCTATCATTGTGTGGGAAAATTCTGCTGTTGGCACCATGGACTTTGAAATCTGTAATAGTCCCATGCTTCAGTTGTTGAGGGCTTTGATATCCCATAATTCCAGTCCAGAAAAAAGTTTGCTGTATTCAAAATATTCAGATCATAGCTTGAAATATTTGCTGTTACCGGTATGTCATTTACTTTCACCATAATTTCAAATAATCACATGATATGGCTGGCTGTTTCCTTACTGTAGATAGATAGGAGTCTGTATTCTCCAACAATAGATGGTAGTCTGTCACAAAGACCAATATTTCATGTCGAGAATTTGAAGACCTTGCCATTCCAATTTGTATTTGTTTGTGATTGGTGAGGACAGACAGCAGGAGCCAATGAAAACAAATGAGTTCAAGATTTAGATGAATAGGTGATTTGATTACATTATGCATGAGAGTGTCATCTCAGCTCCGAATTCCAGCCCCATCATCTGTTACTTTTTGTTGATTTTCTTGTATCGACCCGTTTGTAATTTAAAATGCAATTTCTTTTCTATTCCCAAAATAATTGTTGAAATGCCCATGTGTTCAACTGTCAACACAACCTGTACCTGCTACATGTGGTGTCCAACATTATTGTTGACAGCTGGATTTTTAGTCTGGAATAGAACTCAATCATCAACAAAATCAACACATACACCTTTTAAACATTTTCCTAGCAATATTACTTTTTATGCCACCTTAGTTGACAGGAAGGAGAAAAAGAAAATGTATTTGATGTTCGGAACACAAATAACAAAACTATTATCAAAAGTTACAGCCTTTTACCCTGTAATTAGCCCTAGATGGTGTTCCCCACTGTGTACAGTCATGTTTTAAACCCATTTATAGTAATTCATCGGCTAAGCGTGTATTCCTTCACACAATAAAATAGGGGCACAAAAGTGAACTTTCAGGCACTGCTGGACAATTCATTTTCAGGCCATCTTTGTCAAGGGTGTCCTTGTCAATTTCAAGGTCACAGTCATTTCTTCAGATCATGATCTGTACAGGTTAGATTCCACCTAACAATTATTATTCAAATGTTTAGGAAAGTGTGGGAGTTGTAGTGTGTATAGTTCAAAGAATAATAGCTTTGAGTTTTGATAATATCTTTACGAATTTTCTTTTTTCAAATACATCCACACAGCGCATCGAGTACGGTATGCAGTGATTGTTGACAAAAGAATTCTAGCGTAATCTAAAAAATTATTTGGTTGTCAACAATTGCGTAGTACACATCAGGTATGTGCAGGCTGCATTTAAATAACAAGTTACAAACTGCACTTTTCAACATGAGTTATGGAGTAGAACAAGAAAAGGTGTTTTTACAAAAATTATGGACAATGCATAAAAAATGTCAGTTAATGGAGGTTTAATTAAATTCAGGTCAGTGAAGTCGGCCAGTGTGATTATCACATCAGATGTCGGAATTGGTTCTGCCCTTCCGGTTCTTTTCCTTTGTAGCCTTTCCGGTTCTTTTCCTTTGTAGCCATGAGTCTCTAGTCAGCAGCGGAACACAAACAGCGAACTGGTGGGTGAAGATGGTGCTAATTTGTGTGATTGATTTGTCAGATTTTGAGCTTAGCTTGGAAGTGAAATCTGAGAAAAAGGAGAGGATTCATTTTACAAAAGCTGAATCAGCATTTTTTTCCACCAATAGTTTTCCTACAGGTGAAAACCTGCATGTTGAGGTAGTGTGTGCCTTGAAAGTGAAAGACTTAAACTTTTGCTCAAACTTTCCTCCAGGAAATTTCAACCATCCTTTTTACCATCATTTTTTCAAAATCTAGAATAAAAGTCGAGGGTCATGGTGCAATGTTTGGTACAACAGAAACAAATTCCTCAAGATTTACTGATATTTGACATTCAAAATGACCATCCCAGCGTTAATTCTATGGAAAAAAAATAAAATTTTTGATTTTCAAAAAACTAATATTGTGAAAACTTTACTGATTGTAAGAGCTTTAAAACAAGCCCCCAAAAGTGGTAGACAAGAAAAGTATTGGAAAAATTTGATTGTCCGTCCCCGAGGCGCATTCTACATTAATTTGGGTAATTTCTGTTGCTTGTTCACAGTTTGACCCCCTTGTCAGCAAAACAAAGTGAAAGAGGTAAACTAAACCAGCCATGCAAAGTTCAGATAAGTTTTTAATACTGTGATTCATTTTGAAATGACGTCATGCTTTCATGAGATGTGAAAGCTATAAAAACTCAAATCAATGTAGCTGTGTAGGACGGTACTTTCTAGCCATTTCAGGGCACCTTTGATTACAGTGAAATTCAAGGAAGCTGATAAAAGCGTATTGCCGTGGCAGTGTTCAAACATAGAAACTGATGACAGAGTTATCTTGCCAGCCAGCCGGAAAATTGAATAGAAAATTCTGGAATGATCTCGAGGCGGAACTGAATATCACTTTATGTAGTCAGGCCTGCACAGATGAGATTTTTTTTTTCACAACAATGTGAACTGTACCAGCGAGTACGGGTATATCAGTATTGTCAATATGTACCCAATATGTCACTTGGTTTTCATTGCGTGATTGGCGATCGTTTTCTGAAATTTGCTCTGCAGTGGCCATATTTTAGAGTGACCATTAAATTACGGGAAGGTGGTCAAAAATAATATACTTTCAGGGCCAAGATTTTTAATATTAGTTTAACAGTGTTCATTGCCACCAACTTTATGCACCACTTTGAGTGCTGTAATTTTTCCCACCAAAATTTTAGTGCAACATTTTACCAATTTTTATGAATTTTTCTGTAATTTTTTTATAATTTTGGACCAAACGGACATCACATTTCATTGGCTACGGTTTTTAATCAAAATTTTGGCATAAATCTGAAAAAATTTGACTGGGGTACATTTTGTAAAGGTGACAAAAATTGACGTTTGCGCTCAAAGGGTTAATCTGCAAAAGGTGTAAAATTCTAGGCATGCTCGGCCTACCCTGTAAAAAATGTCAACTTCAGTCACAGAACAAAATATTATGCATAGGGTACTGACCACCCCTTTCTAAGACTTAATGGTCTGTCCCTCGGGTCACTTTCAGATGGGTTTTGGCCAAAAGTGCTATTTGGATGTGAAAGCTTCGAACAGCAAAATTCAAAGCAAGGGGATAAGTCAATTGAAACCATTATGGAAATTAGGATCTAGGGAAGACCTGTCACTAGATATATCTCATTCTAGATCTGCTGCAAATTTTTGGATTCTTTTTGCAAGATTGTTTTTAGTGGTTTCTGGCTTTCTCCGGTATTTCCATTTTGCACTTTTTTTACGAACTTTTCATCAAAATATTGTGATGACAACAGCAATTCTCGGTGCCTCAAATACAATTTTGCCACCTGAGTGAGTCACACAAACCGAAAGCGGTTGACTATACCGATATTTTCAATATGTTGGATTTCTACAGGTAAAATACAGAAGATTACAAAAGCAAAAGTAAACGTTTAGGTTATTCAGGAATTTAATGCCAGAAATGGCTATAAGTATGAAAAGATGAATGAGTTATGTTTCATATTAAATGAGCAGAACTTTTTGCCCTGACAGAAATTACATATGCATTAAAAGCATTTCTCAGAATTAGACCTTTGCTGTTGTGAGAAGTAGACTTTTACCCACAATGCATTTCAACATCATGCAATTTGCCCACCTTGCACCAGATAAAAGCTATTGAAAGGTAGCGAGAATTAAATCAGTAGTGTTGACTAAATACGCTGGATCATACATGTAAATGTCTGCATGCTGTATCACATTTAGTGATCCCTTGGGGCTAATAAAGATTAAACACTGTGCCTGGTGTTCGCTAATAGTGGGAATAAAATTTACACCCTCAATTCACTCCAGCCTCCAGTTGTATAATATTATGTCCATTCTTTGCCCCTGAGGCTGACAATAATAGAAGTTATCATACAGTAACACCTCCACTATTTGTGGGAATGAATGTAGCTGAAAACTTTGGCAAAACAAACTACAATCACCTCTCTAGCAAGCAGTGTAACCATTCTTTACCGTTAACCAATAAAACATCTTCAAAAACAAAAAAAAATTCTATTAAATGTCAATGGTTGGAAGGAAATGAAAGTTCTTGTAATTCCAACCGTACGGTTTATGCGTGTTACGAGTTATGAGTAATTGTTTATAATTTCTGTTTCAGGCGCAATTATGCCAGGGTGTTGGCTGCCATTACAAGTGTACTGGGTGTGACAACAATCAAACGTGTACGGAATGCAGTGATCCATATTTTGCATACAACGATACCTGTTACAAGCTTTGCAGTGACAATTCATCCACAGCAACTCCTGGCTACGGCCAGACGACATTGCCTGTCACGACACCGACTGGAACACCGCCACCAACGACTAGCTGCCTAGACGAATGCCCTCCCGATTACTTTCAGAAAGGCAGTAGCAAAAGGACTTGTGAACCTTGTCACAACCAGTGCAATAGTAGCTGCAGCGGGCCTGGCCCCGAGGATTGTACCACCTGCAAAAATTACATTGAAAATGGCAGGTGCGTCGAGCAGTGCGGGATAGACACATTTGACAATGGAAATAAAATTTGTGTTTCCTGCAGTACAAACTGTTCAGTGCCAGAATGTGTTGATTCTGACAACTGCACGTCTACCACAACTGTAGCACCAGAAGAACCAGAAAGTGGATTGCCATTATACATTATCATACCTGCTGCTGCAGGGGGTGCTGTCGTCATCATCGTCATTATTATTATCATCATTTACTGTTGTCGTAGGAGGAGTTCAGAAGATAGGGATCCAGTAAGTTAACCCTTTGAGTACTACAATTTTTTTCTCACCAAAATTTTATTGCAACATTTTACCAATTATTATGTATTTGTCTGTAATTTTTTTGATAATTTTGGACCAAATGGACATCACATTTCATTGGATAACACTTTTTATCAAAATTTTGTTAAAAATCTGAAAAAAGTGACCAGGGTATCTTTGTAAAGGCAAAAAAATTGACTCTGGCTCAAAAAAGGTTAAACAAATTCAATTAATCTGTTTGCAGGTATTTCCAAATTTTTTTTTCACTTATGTGTCATTTAAGTTACCCAAACTTTCATCTATATTTAAATCTCGTGCTGTGGTGGTTTACATACATGGTAGTCATCACGGTATGTGTGTGCGTCAGATGGAGCCAGTATGCAGACAATCAAACTATGAAGCTGACTAAGAGATTGTAAATTAAGTTTTGTGCCCCTCTCCACTCTTCAGTCAGGTCTTGGAATATCTGGAGACATTACAGCTTTAAGGTAGTTCGCACCTCAAAAGTGAAAGACTCAAACTTTTGCTCAAACTGTCCTGAATGAAACTTTCAACCAATCTCTCACCAAATCAACAATAAAAATTGGGGGGTCACCTTGCAAAGTTTGGAACTAGCGTTACAAATCACCCACCATTTTGCGATATTTGAAATTCAAAATGGCCGCCATTCCTGTGTTAACTCTGTGGGGGGAAAATTGAATTTTGGATTTTCAAAAAACTAAGCCGATAAAAGTTTTTCTTCCTCCAAGAGCTTTAAAATGAACGCCCACAAGCAGTAGATCAGAAAAGAATTGGAAAAGTTTGA